>JAGKTI010040149.1:0-10451 GCA_018397915.1 Birgus latro
TCTCTCTCTCTCTCTCTCTCTCTCTCTCTCTCTCTTTCCCCTCTCTGCTTTCCCCTCGTTACCTTCTACATCAACTCATCAGTCACTGCAATATCTGCCTCACCCCACCTGCCTTACCTCACCCGCCTCATCGCACCCGTCTCACCCCACCCGTCTCACCCCACCTGCTTCACCTCACCTCATCAGTCACTGCAACACCTTCCACCTGCCTCACCCCACCTGCTCCACCTCACCTGTCTCACCTCATCTGCCTCACTTTACCTGCGTCACTACACTTGCCTCACCCCACTTGCCTTACCTCACCTGCCTTACCCCACCTGCTTCACCTCACCTGTCTCACCGTACCTGCCTCACGACCTGCCTTACACCGTCACACCTTGCTTTCCTCTCTTTCTGCCTCACTTCACTTGCCTCCCTCACAGTGACTCATTCCATCTGCTTCTGCCTGTGCCAGTGTATCTCTCTCTCTCTCTCTCTCTCTCTCTCTCTCTCTCTCTCTCTCTCTCTCTCTCTCTCTCTATCTATCTATCTATCTCTCTCTCCATTCGTTAAGATGTTTTTCAATGGTGTTTGCGTGATTTCAAAAGAGTTATCAGGTTTTCAATAACTCATGCTTTTCCATATCGCTTTTTCTCTCAAGACTTTTGTTGGAGGAAATGAATAATGTGTGTGTGTGTGTGTGTGTGTGTGTGTGTGTGTGTGTGTGTGTGGGGCTAAATGAGAGAGAGAGAGAGAGAGAGCGTGAACGTCAAAGGGCGGTATTATAGGGTGCATTGCAGGCTTCGTTGCAGCCCCCACAGAGTTATTTGCATATTGCCCCTTAACTTTCTTCTCCTCCTACCTCCACCTCCTCACCTGTCTCCACCACCCCACCTACCTCCTCCACCTTCTTACCTCCTCACTTAGTCCACCTCCCCACCTGCTTCGCCTCCCTACTTACCTCCACCCCCTTACCTATCCATCTCCACATTTACCTCACCTCTCCACTCACCTCGCTTGTCTCACCTGACTCCACGTGACCTGGTCCACATGTCACACCTGTCTCCACTTCACCTGCCTCACCTATCATCCCCTCACCTGCCTCACTGATGAGTTATAGAGCTATATTCTAGTTTATTGGTCAG
The DNA here is from genome assembly GCA_018397915.1 of Birgus latro. Classification (NCBI taxonomy): domain Eukaryota; kingdom Metazoa; phylum Arthropoda; class Malacostraca; order Decapoda; family Coenobitidae; genus Birgus; species Birgus latro. The sequence goes on from JAGKTI010040149.1 coordinate 1,125, forward strand.
TTTCTTGCTCTTCATAATCTTCTTTACCTTCCTTCATCCCTTTTATCTTCTTCCTTCTCTCACCTCCCCAACCCGGTCGTAATTCATCTCCTCATTTTTGCATTTTCATCTCTCCGCCCCTGAACTCATTCCCCCCCAGCTCTTTCATTTCCTCATGCCTACCAGCGACCTTATTTCTCCCTTTTCCCCAACCCACAGATTTATTTCCCATCGTTCTCAGTAATTTTTTTTCTGCCTCCCTTGTAGCATTTTCTCTTGTAATATTGACCCTGTAATACGCAGGACTCTTCGTGTTAACCTCAAATAGGGACTGAATCGTGGGCATTGAAGTTTTTGTTGTAAATCCAGCCTATTTTGTTGATGGGAAGTTGATTGAATTTTTTCCCTTTGTAGTTGTCTTAAGTCATGCCTCTTTACAATCCTTCTGTCTTTCTCTTTTACTCTTTCATCGCCCTTCCTCGTTTTGTTTCTCCTCTTTTCTTCATTTCTTTACGTTTTCCTCTTTCCATTTCTTTCTTGCATTACTTTCTCGTATCGTATGTCCAGTTTTCTCTGTTTATCCTCTGTGTCTTTTCTTTAGTTTTTATAAGTTTTGTCCACTTCTCATCGCAGTCTTTCTTTAACATCCCCTCTTCCATTTATATATTTTTTTTTATCCTCTACTTCCTTCCAGTCGTCTTATATCTTCCCTCTTAATTCTCGTCCCTTTCCTCTTCTCCTCTCTCCTTCCCTCCCCTATTTTTTGGCATGCATCTTCATCCTATTACCTTGTCCTGATATTATCCTACTGTTTTTGCCTTTATACTTGCCTCTCTCATTGCTTACTTGCATTCTGGCTATCTGTGCACTTCCTTTACCTAACTGTCTGCCTAACTATTTGTTGATTTGCTACCCTCTTACATCCTGCCTACCGACCAGCCTACCTACCTACCTATCTAATTACCTACCTGCCTACCTACCTTCCTATCTAATTACCTACCTGCCTACCTACCTACCTACCTACATGGTTCTTCCCTATCTCAATACTTAATCTAAACTTGTCACACGTTTTATCTGCAAGATGTCCTCATTAACTGATAGAGTGATTCAGAAAGGGAGGGAGGGAGGGGATGAGGGAGCGAGGGAGGGAGGGAGAAGGAGGAGGGGAGGAGAATGAGAGGCAAAAGAGGGAGAGGGGAAAGAAGCCAGGGACGATGAGTGAGAGGCTAATTAAAGGATAATTAGTAGGGTGACAGAGAAGGGATTAGCAGAAAGGAAGATAAAAGGAAAAGTGAGGAGGGGAAGGAGCAGTGCAAAAGAGAAATTATAAGAGCTAGAGGGAGGGAGAATGCAAGAGCCGAAAGCAAAGAATGATAGAGAGACAGGGAGAGAAGAATGCAAAGTGAAAACAGCAGAGAAGAGAAAAACAGGAAGACAAAGAGGCAAGAATAAACAAGAATATAACAAGATATGAAAAATGAAATTAATTTGGAAATAAAAATCAGAACAGAGGAAGAAAAAAGGTACCGGTAGTAAAGATATGGTAAGAAAGGAAAGAGAGGAGAGAAGAAAAGGGAAGATGAGAGAAGAAAGAAAGAGAGAAATAAAGGAGAATGACAGAGAAAGGAGTAAGGAGAAGGAATAGAAGGAAGGAAGGTATAACAACGATAGACAGGAAGACGAGGATAAGAGGAGGAAGGAGGAGATGACAAGAAAGAAAGACTGGAAGAAAGAAGAAGGGAAGAAAACAGACGAAAATAAAAAAAACAGGAGATAAGCAGGATGAGATGGTTACAACAAAGACAAGGAAGAAAAGAATAAGAGAAGTAAGAAGACAGTGACAACAGAGATAAAGAGGAGAGGAAGAGGAATGAGCGAGTGACAGTATAGAGGTGGAAGGAGATGTTGAGAGAAGTAAGGATAAGAAGATGATATAAGATAGAGAGGGAGGCGAGGAGAAGAGAAATGAAGAAAAGAGAAGTGAGGAGAAGAAGGGAAGTGAGATGAAGAAGGAGAGTGAGGAGAAGAGAAGTAAGGAGGAGAAGATAACTATGAGGAGTCAGGCAGTAATGGGAGCTGTGTTATTCCCTCCGTCACTTTTCAACGACCTCCATTTACTACCCTATTCTCTCACCCTTTCTTTTGTCGTCTCCTTTTCTCCCCTCTCCTGTTGCCTCTTCTTCTCTCATCTCATTCCATCTTTTCTCTTCTCCTCTCCTCTCCTCTTCCTTCCCTGTCGTGTACTTTCCTCTCCTTTCCTCCTATCCTATGTTATATTCTTTTCTTTCTCTCTTCTCCTCTTATCACCTCACCTCACCTTCCATTTTCCTCCTGTGGTTTAGCAGAAATGTGTGTGTGCGTGTGTGTGTGTGTGTGTGAATGGATATGTATGTGTGGATGCGTGAGTCACTGGTAATGAGACGAGGGAAGGTGATGAGTGCACTGAATACGTGAGTTGGATTAGTGAGGGTGGTATTGGGGGTGAGCGAGAAGACTGGGTGGGAGAGTGGGTGGGATAGGTGGCAGTGGGTGTGGGTGGATAGCAGTGGCTAGTGTGGGTGGCAGTAGGTGGGATGGATGGGGGTGAGTGTGGGTGGATAATAGTAGATAGGGTGGGTGGGATGGGTGGTAGTGGGTGTGGATGAATAACAATGGATAAGGTGGGTGGGGTGGGTGGGTAGCAGTGGATAGGGTGGGTGGCAGTAGGTGGGGATGGGTGTTAGTGGGTGGCAGTGGGTGGTGGCAGAGATCCAAGTGTGTGTTGAGAGCAAGCGACAGGTGCTACAGTCGTCCTCCTCTCTTGCCTTCCTAGCCTCTTCTCCCCTCCCCTACTGTCTCCCTACCTTCCTCTGCCTTTTCCCTACCTTCCTCTATCTTCCCCTACCTTCCCCTACCTTTTTCTTCCTTCCCCTACCTTCTTCCTACCTTAACCTATCTTCTTCCTACCTTCACCTCCGTCTCCTTGCCTTCTTTACTAACCCTTCCCCTTTCCTTTCATATCCTAATTCTCCTCCCTTCTTTTTTCTCCTCCTGGTCTTTACATTCCTGTGTTTTTCTCAACTCTGTAATATCTCTTTCGTTTCTTCTTTTCATTTCTTTTACCATTTTTGACTCCACTCTGTTTCCATCGCTTCACTGTTTAAGCATCCCTTACTCATTTCCTTCCTCTTGCTTCCTCTCCTCGCATCATACACCCTTTCATTTTTCCCTTTCATTTCTCTTCCTCCTCTCATTCACTCACCTTCATTCCTTCTTCTCCCTTCCTTCCCATTTACCTTTCTTTCACCCTTACCCATTTCCACCTTTTATATTGTCCTTCATATTTTCTCCTATTGTGCCACCTTTCTCTTGATAAATTCACACTCCTTCCTTCTCTTCCCATTTCTTCATACTTCCATTTCCCCTCTTTCACCGTTTTTCTCTGTTTCCCCTTCCTTCGTCCTCTCACCCCTTCCCTTTCCACTTCCTGTCGTTTTTACCTCGTTTTTCCCCTTAATCATAGTCTGCCCTCGTCCCCAGTCATACCCCTCTACCCTCTACCTGCCTTTCTCCATAGCCGCCCAGCTTCATCTACTCCTCCCTCCTCTCTTCGCTTTCCTTTATTGCTCTCTTCCCCTCTGTTTCCTCTCCCTCCTCTCTCCTCTTCTTTTCCCCTCTCCTTCACTTTCTATCTTCTCTTCCCACTTTGTCCCATCTCTCTCTACCCGTCTCTTTCTCCCTTTTCCTCTCTCTCCTCTTACCCTCTCCGTCCTCTACCTTCTCCCTGTTTGTCACCTCCCCTCTCCTCTTCTCTCTCTGTTTCCTCCCCTCTCCGTCCCCTCCCTTCTCTCCGTCCCCTCCCCTCTTTCCCTCCCCTCCCCGGCCTCCTCCTCCTCTCTCCCCCTCTCCTCTTACCCTCTCCGTCCTCTACCTTCTCCCTGTTTGTCACCTCCCCTCTCCTCTTCTCTCTCTGTTTCCTCCCCTCTCCGTCCCCTCCCTTCTCTCCGTCCCCTCCCCTCTTTCCCTCCCCTCCCCCGCCTCCCCCTCCCCTCCCTCCCCTCTCCGTCCCCTCCCTTCTCTCCGTCCCCTCCCCTCTTTCCCTCCCCTCCCCGGCCTCCTCCTCCTCTCTCTCCTCTCTTCTCTCCCTCCCCCTCGCGCCTGCACCTGCTCGCCACCTTTTTATCTGCCTCAATCGCTCCCCTATGTGCCTCCTAAACATGCCCTCCGCCGCGCCCCTCCCCTCGTGTCTTATTCACTCCGTCTCATCCCGGCATTTCTTAGACTGATCTCCCTTTTATGGACCTCGTTTGTACCCTCATCGTATCCTTAGTTACGTGGTACATTTTTCGTACCTGCTGTCATGCCACACAGTTCCATAATCCTTCCTCACAGTCCTGCAAACATAATCCCACAATCCCTGTTCACAATTTCACAAAGCCCACACAATCCCACAACCTCTATGACATCCCACAGTTTCATAGTTCCCCAGTACCCACACAATCCCACAGTTTCATAGTTCCCCAGTACCCACACATTCCCACCTCACAATCCCCTCCCATACCTGCCACATCCAGCTCTGCTCACCCTCTCTAAGTTCGTCCCCTTCTTGTTCTTAATCCTCGTATCGCTTCTCCCTTTTCTTCGTTTCAGTCAGGGTGTCTTTCCTTGCGCTGTCTTCTCGTTATCACCGCCTGGCCTCCCCTATCCTCTACCTACCTGGTCTCTTATTGGTACCTTTGTCTCGTGCCTCTGCGACCTGCTTTACTTCTAGCACTCCCCAATTTCCCCCTCCATTCTCGTAGGAAAGTCTTTTGATATTCTGTCGTCATCATCATCGTCATCATTGTCATCATCGCCGCCACCATCATCATCATCAGTCACCAATCATCTTCATTATCATCATCATCTTCCCAACTCATCTTCACAGTTAAAAAGACAAGTGAAGTAAGATCCAGAAATAATGAAAAAGGATAAAGACGTGAGAGCAAATTTTAATAACAGTATGCCAAGTGAAATGGGGCACACAACCTTCCACAAACCACCCAAACCCTAGGAATCATGGCTCCATCTAGGAGTTATAACCATTTGTGCAAATTTTTTATGTGTTTTCTCTATTACTTCATTTCCTATATATCTCTCTAATAATAAATCTGTCGACTACTAAGTTAAATGGGGTGCCAGATCCTCGTCAAGAGTTTCTCCGTATATACGTCACCTGCCCATTTTCGTCCATCGTTTCTTTCTTCCTTCAGATTCGGCACCTCGCTTTCTCACACGTATTTCTCATATCCATCTGCCTATATCTTGACCTACAACGACCCCTCTCACCGTACACTCACATATACCCGCTTCACCACCCATGAAATATCTATTGTCTTTAATGATCATGCCATACAAGTGTACGTGTGTTTTAAATTAGCACAGTGGCGGTGAGATGCGTGAAATCCTATACCGTGCACTGATAATAATCGCCATAATAGTAATTTATAGTTCGAAAAAAGGCAAAAACTCTTATTTCTTTTCCATAAAACATACAATTTTAACCAAACTGCTCTCAGGTCTCATATCAATTCATTCAGAACTGATCACTGGGTCATATTAAGTGAAATCGATGCCACCCCAGGGTACCTAGTGCCACGTCACCTGTGTGCAGACTACAGAGGACTTTCTTTGAACACCTGCAGCGGACTTTCTTAGAACACCTGCAGCGGACTGTCTCAGAACACCTGCGCGGACTTTTTAGGACACCTGCAGCGGACTTTTTTTTAGAACACCTGTGCGGACTTGCTTAGAACACCTGCAGCGGACTTCCTTAGAGCGTCTGGGAACTACTGATCATTTATCATTTAAACGGCCTTTCAGAAGAACTTCTTAAGTTTTTCTAATGTTTTGACAGGTCTTTCCAAACGACTCGACAAAAAAATGTGTGTTGAAGATCAGTTAGTGAGGAAGGGTAGGAAGATAGGGAAGGGGAAGGAAGCGAGAGGAAGGGACTGTTAGGAGATAGAGAGAGACCATGAAGCTGGTTGTGCGACAGGAGGACACATATCGGCCATAAGCGTGCATAGACAGAGCAAAATTGGCAGTAAATTGGGCAATAAAACTGACAGTAAAATAAAAGTAAAGTGGGTAGAAAACACAGCAAAATATCTATCCATTTATCTATACACTTAGGCTGCTTCCCCCATAGAAAGGGAGGTAGCCGAGACAGGACGACACACTCCCAATTTACACATCCAAACACACACAATTATTCGCATCTTAGCAAAATATAGAACTGTGTAAATATAAAAGAAAAAGAAACTATTTAGCATGAAGCCCTCAGAAAGGTTAGATAAAGGCAAAATTAACTCCCTCTTTCTTAATACTATATACCCTGAGGACTTTATGCATGCAGCTGAAGAGACACCCCTCGTAATGAAGGTGTTAAAATGAATAAACGGCAAAATGGAGAGTGTTGAGGTTAGGAAGAAGTGTAACATAAATTAGTATTCACTATAAGATTGCAATGTGTTGGCCATATCCAAAAAGAGGGCATATTTATGAAGATGGTTGCATCCCCTGGCCATTATGTCTTGATTCCAGTGCTACTCACACAACATGCAAAGTACTTCTGACGTGGTTCTATAGGCAAGGGTAAGCAAGTACACAGGCGCGCGCTCGCACAGACATAAAGACCATGTGTCTCAGACTTATACTTTCACAGTAATTTGTCAAATGCAATATTTTCTGTCTGATAGCGGAAGTCAGTGAAAACCCTCATATGCAACGGATACTTTTTACTCATTACTTAAAGCTATGGGCCCTCTCTCAGTGCTTGGACATATACAGTATATTTCATTGTTACTTCATCATTTTTACACCAACTACAGGCTCAGATGACATCCAAAATGAACGATACAGCTTGTGATATCCCAAGAAACTAAATATTTTATCACCTGAATATGTACATGATAAAAATTCTGGCTAAGAAATATAACAAGCTTTGCGGTATAATGCCCCCATGAAAGCAGGTAGACTAAAATGGGGTGAAATCATCGGATATACTGCAATAATCACCTGTGGTGTCAGACCGTCTCGCGAAGAGTGTGTACCGACACTTTTTAGTACAAGTGTATATCATTATGATCAATTGTCTAAAATTTCATTGTATTTGAAAGAAGCAATATAATACAGTATTTTAGCCATTTTTAATGCACAAGGCAGTGAAACCCAAGTATCCTAATATACATACACATAAGTTTGCTTTCATATCCATAAATAACAAAGTGTTTGCATGATGAAACGATTATAATCTTCGTTGACGAGATCTGCATTCCAGCCCATAGCCATGCATAACAACACAAAATCGTGCATAACAAACCCATATCACACTTCGTCAGTCCTCCAACTTCAGACCTCTTGTACAGCAATAATACCTGCAATCTTCTTCCATCATATGGTCCTCTGAAGTACCACGAGCCACGTGCAGTTATTAAGCATGCGTTTGGCACGGGTCACTTACAGGCACATGCTAAAACAGCCAGCCCCATCGGCCTTGGGCGAGACATGACTAATGGCAGGTCGCTGGTCCACTGGATGGATCAACAGTCTGCATCAAGGTCTATGCTCGAGCAGGAAAAATGAATTACCATGCACTGACGCACCTACTGTAGTTGGATGCAACGCACAAATTCACAGATGAATGTATGTATGTATGTACACCACCCGAAACTAAAAGTGGCAGTGTTATATTCATAAACAAAACTTTTTTTCTTTGTTATAGTTACCATCAGTCAGTTACCTTCACGCTTGTCGCTTTACTCCCTTTTGACTTCTTCTTTGCTTCTCCCACTTCTTCTCGTCCCTCCTTCCTCACATTTCCCTCCTTTATTCCTGTAAATTTCTCTCTTCGTCTTCCCTGTTGCTCCATCTTTGCTCCTATATGCTGTTTACCACATCATGAGGTTCATCCACACACTGAATTCTCTGTCCACCTTCCCCACCCTTTTCTCTCCTTCTTCTTACCTTCTCTGTCCTTCCATGCTCCTTTTCGCCTTATTTCCTCCCCTCTTCCTTCTCTCCCCTTCTTTCCCCGTCGTCGTTTTTCCTCATTTCTCTCTCCTTCTCCTTTTTCTTTTTCCTCTTTGAGTCCCCTCCCGTCGTTCCTTGCTCTCCCCCTTTTTCCTCATTCTTTCTTCTCTCTTTTTTTCCTACCTTCTACGAGTACCATCACTTTCCTCCTCCTCCTCCTCCCCCTCCTATATTTCCCTGCATGTCACTCCTGCACCAATTTTTTCTTCCTTCCTCTTCTTTTCTCCACATACTTTCCCTTCCTTCCCTCCTCCCACATATCACTCTTCCCTCTCTTACCACTTTCTACCTTGCATATCCCTTTCTCGGTCCCCCTCCTCCTCCTGTCTGTGTTTGCTTTCGTCACGTTAGCCTCCTTTTCTTTTTCTTTTTCTTTTCTCCTTTCTTCTCTCCACGTCTCTCATCTCCTACTATGCACCCCTCCCATTTTTTTTCCCTTCTTCCTTCTCTCCTTTCTTCCATTCTGTCTCCTCCTCCTCCTCCTCCTCCTCCTTATGCCTGCCTCCGTCACAGCAGCCGCCAACATAAACAAAAGCCCACATACCAGCCACACCGGGATCTAAGCTTCTGCCCCGACCCTCAGTGGAGTGAGAGAGACAGGTGGAGTAGGAGAAGGAGACAGAGTGGGAGAGAGAGGTGGACGAGGGGAGAAAGAAGGAGAAAGAAAAAAAGAGGTCGAGAAAGTTAAAATAAAAGCAAGGGTGGTGAGGACTGAGGAAAATAGAAGCAGAGACTCTAGCATATCAGCCACATAAGGATCTAAGCTTATGTACCCAGCCGCCAGTGTGTTGTCTGAGGGTTGCTGTGTGGTGGAGTGGGAGAGGAAGGTGGAGTAGAGGAGGGTGGAGTAGGAGAGGCAGGTGGAGGGAACACGGAGGATTTAGAGGATATTAGTAACCTCAATTTCAAAACGCATTTTTCTGTGACTGATGTAGATAAGAGGCTGACAGATTAAACAATTATATCACTGACAGATTAGCTCATTAGTAACGACAGTAATTACCTCATTAGTTGCATGTCAATTTTATTTGTCCATTATCAAAACTGCTGGCATACATAAAAAAAATCCTCCACACTTAATTACGCCCCGGAAGTGGTTTAGGCGTTTATCATCGTGGATTTGGGAGATGACGTTGCACCCTTTCTTCAGCGATTTATTTATTTATTTTGTTTATTGGACTTTAGTAATTTCTTATATAGTATCCCCATTAATTAAAGAAGGAATTATTTACCCATTCAGTACGATCACTTTACTGCCGCTCGACAATTTTTTCCTTCATTATTTTTATTTACTGA
>JAGKTI010040150.1:0-10450 GCA_018397915.1 Birgus latro
ATATAAACAGAAAGATAGATAGATAGACAGACTTGTATGAAAGAGTTACTGCACGAAAAATGTGGTGAATACTTCTGCCTATTTCACTATTTGATATTTTCATGGGTAACTTGAAAAATATCTCCCTTCGTGTTTCTTATTTTTAGTTGTGGGTGACATACTTACCTCTAGAATTTTGTAAATTCAGTGTTGGACGTGCATCATCCTTTAGTCTTCTTTGATTTGGGGGTATTGGTATATCCAGCAGTTCATATTTGAGTAACCTCTTAAATGCACTCTGCTCAAAATGACGACTGCATACTCGTGCTATGTGTGGGCTAAAGATGTCTTTTCTTTTACATAAGAATATCCACTTCTGACGGACTTCTTCATTTGTAGGGAATCTAAAGAAGCTGACACCCTTAACCTTCTTCCTAGGGTCTTCATAACACCCGAATACTGCACAATTATTAGGCATTGTATAGTTGTGAACAGCCGGTGACCTTAAGAGAACTGAGCGAGCGAGCACCACTGCTGGCCGAATTGAATTACTAGAACTGTTTCCATAATGATAGGGCTAATAGTATATCGATATTAGCGCTTAGACTGGTACGGCTCTCTCTTAGCAGAATATATTCGTCTGTTAGAGAGAGAGAGGTGGGTGTGGGTCTATTCGAGGATGTGGGCGTGGGTTTGAGTGCGAGAGTGGGCGTAGGTGCCAGCGACGTGCGAGGAAATGTGGATGTGGGTGTGGGTATGGGCATCGTTGTGCTTGTGAGTGTGGATATGGTTGTGGGTATGGGTATGGATATGGGCGTCATTGTGGGTGTGAATGTGTGTGTGGAGGGAGTATCTGTGGATGTAAGTGTGGATATGGGTGTGTGAGTGGGTATGCGTGTAGCTATAAGTGTGTGTGTGTGTGTGTGTGTGTGTGTGTGTGTGGATTTGGGTGTTGATATGGGTGTGGCATAAGGTGTGGATGTGGTTATGGATATGGCTGTCGTTGTGGATGTGAGTGTGGATTTGTTTGGCGTGACTTTGGTTATAGGTGTGGATGTGGGTGTGAGTATATGTGGATATGTGTGGATTTGGGTGTGGATATGGATGTGGTTGTTGAGGAAGAGGGTAGGTGTGGATGTGGGTGGTGAAAGTGCCAGGTGGCCCTTGCATGCCTACATACCGACGTACATTTGACTGGTATTATCCTGCTACATTTGCATGGACAGCTTGAGGTGGCCATCTCTTCAGAATATATAACGTGCATGAGAGAAGGGAAGTTGAAGTGTGTGTGTGTGTGTGTGTGTGTGTGTGTGTGTGTGTGTGTGTGTGTGTGTGTGTGTGTGTGAGAGCGGAGTGCAAGAAACAAGGAAATGTAAAAACAGTAAGCAATGAAAAGAAAAAAAAAAAGATTGAATGAATGAAGGAAAAAGGGAAAGATGAACAATAAGGAAGAGTGAATGTAGAAAGGAGTGCAGGAAAGGAAAGGCAAAATTAAGGAAGGAAAGTATGGCATGAGAGATAAGAGAATATGTAATTTAAGAAAGAAAGAAGAGAATTCATCAATAAAGGAAGATAAACAAAACGGAAGGAATACAGTATGAAGGAAGTAAGGAGGGAAGGACATAAAGACGGAAAGGAAAGCAGGAAGGGAGGAATGACAGATGGAAAGACGGAAGGAAAGCCTGTGTGAACAAAGAAATGGAAGGAAGACAGCAAAACATAAGAAAGGAAAGAATAAAGGAAGGGCGAAAAATGAATGAAGGACGGAAGGAAAGAAAGAAATGAAGGAAGGAAAAACGGAAAGCAAGATACCAGGATACAAAGAAGGAAGGAAATAGAGAATGAAGGAGGGGCTGTTAAAACTGCACTCTGTATTCATAACCGACCTACCTACCCAGTGAAAGTTTGGAACACCACTACACCCACCCACTACACACACACCTACTTACAACTCCCTATGTCCATCTACACCCACGTACACCCACCTACAGCGACTATGTCCATCTACACCTAGACTCATAATCACTCACGTACACCTACTTACACCCACCTATACCCACCTACAACCATCTATGCCCACCTACACCCACATAAGCCTATCCAAACCAAGCTAGGGCCAACCCACACCCACCTAGAACCACAGACACACATCAATCTACACCCACGCATACCCACCCACACCAGTACACACCTTCAGTACACCCACCAATACACACCTACACACACCAACGCTCACCTACACACACACACGCCAATACCTAATACTACCATATCTTTCAACAGAAACCTTGTAGCACAGAATGATAAATACCGTACTCCGATGGTTTCTGAAGCAGTGAGAAGGTTTTTAGTAGTTATACAGTTGTCCATAACTGTCTGTGTCTGTCTGTTTGTCCGTCTGTACGTCTGTCTGTCTGTATGTATGTATGTATGGACAAGAGACAATAATTTTGTTTTCCTTGGTTAACACTTTCAATTCGATTTTATTTTTGTCTTGCTACCTCCAGACGATTTTATTCAGCTGTGGAGAAATTTCTGAACTCGAATGCCCAATAGCCTATACCGTATTCCTGTTTACTCTCTTTCGCTTCTAAGGTGTTCTGAATGAAATCTTATGGGAGAAGGGACAATGAAATCCCAAAATACAAAGGACGTTATGGTAATTTACAGGGGTACAAATTCGTGTTAAATAGGGTCAGGATAATAATAATGATGATGATGATGATGATGATAACGATGATGATGATGATGAGAAGATGATGATGATGATGAGAAGATGATGAAGATGATGGTGTTGGTTGTGGTGGTGATGGCGAGGGTGATGATGATGGTGATTGTGGTAGTAATGGAGAGGGTGGTGATGATGATGGTGACAGTGATAGTGATGATGGTGATGGTAGTAATGATGAGGGTCATGGTGATAGTGATAACGATAGGCTGATGACGGAGATGATAATGATGATAATAATGAAGTTAACGATAATAATTAACTCCAATTCTGATACCACTTTGCATAACATCGGCTACACCGTTACGGCATGGTGGGTGAATGACGAGCTTTGCATATCAAGCGTGAAGCCCGAACAGGTGATGAGGAGCAGTAGCAGCTATATTTCCTTCAAGCTTATGACGTAATCTACAGTGTAATTTTGATCTCTTCCGACTCTTATTCATCTTAAGGGAGCTCCCTAACACCTTTTCCTAAACGACTGATTTTGTTTCTTACACCTTCCCTCCTCTTGGTTATGTAAAGATTTCCAATATCGCCATCCTTTGCATATATAAAGTACATACAAAAGGTGCTAGGGAGCCTCCTTACCTAACAAGAATTCGGATCATGGTCTTCGTTAACCCCTATAATAATAAAAATCTTTCTTAGCTGATAAAATCGTCTGAAGAAAGCAAAAAGAAATCTTAAATTATGAAAATGCGTTGATTTTTATTTTTTTTAATTCTGCCGTTCCTATAAAATTTCCCTCGACTTTTCAGTACCGCACGGTGTTATAGTATCCACTGTGTTCCTGTACAGTATTCAGTAGAAGGGATTGGATAGTGGTAGGATAGAGAGATTCGCTGTAATTTACCTTGTTTTATATTGATTGGAGAATTAGGTTTTATATCAATTTCGTCGGGGTCGTCCAGTCTGTGAGTGTGCGTGGTCTCTCTCTCTCTCTCTCTCTCTCTCTCTCTCTCTCTCTCTCTCTCTCTCTCTCTCTCTCTCTCTCTCTCTCTCACACACACACACACACACACACACACACACACACACACACACACACACACACACACACACACACACACACACACACACACACACCTACTTCACTTACAGCACAACGCCTCAATTAAAGAGAGCCACAAGGCAGAACTCACCAACATCAAATTTTCGGTAAAATGAGTTACGTTTCGCTTCCTCTAAAACTGCATACCTACGCCGAATATTCATCAGTTCCAACAAATGAGGTGTCTAAGTACATGGCCGGTAATGTATGGTACACATGATGGTAGTAATAAGAACGCTTTAACTTACGCAATCGCGATCATGATGCCGACATAATGATAATTTAAATGTGTATGAATATTTATTAATGAAAATTGGGACGTGTGATTAAAAGCACATACATATATAAACTGAAAACTAAATAATAAATGAGTAAACATTCGCTTTATTTGAGACAGTAGAAGCACCTTACCAGATCAGTTCTTCTTCTTCCTCATAGTTTGTGATATTTTTTAAAAATTATTTCTGGCGTGGTAAATAAACGTTTCATGAAAAATTTGTTTCCCCGTTGTTTTTAGGTATGTTCCGCTGTTTCAACTCGCTTGACTGGTTGGTTGTGCTGGCGGAAGGACTGTCCTAACTTGTGTTTAAGTAAATCTAACCCAACCCAGCTTACCTGTACGGTACCTAATAATTAATCTAACCTAACCTAACCCAGCCTAACCTGGCATCCAGTTGGGAAACGAAGTCCACCTTTCAGTACGTTGAGTAAGATTTCTTCAATTACGCCCTAAACAAAAAATCGTAGGTACGGCTTAAGGAACGGGATGATAAAAACAATGGGAAAATTTCAGCAGGAAAAGAAAATTTACCACCCTGAAAATAGGAAACCACAGAAAACAAACTGAAGGAATATGAATGGAATTGGTAAGATTTTTCTACTGCCTCAAATAAAGCGTATGTTTACCTAATAAATGGTAAGAATGGGAACACTCACTCTTTTTAGTGTGTAGACTCCGCTAGTGAAGTTCATGGTCTGGAGAGCGAGGATTTTGCCATGACTCCTTTTCCTCTTTACCATGGCCTTTTTCCATTCGCCTACACTTCGTAACCTTTCTCGCGTGTATCCTGAGGTACTTGGCTCTGTCTCACTAGCACCGCTACTAATTATTGCAAGTATTTTTCCAAAAATGTTCCGAAAACACAGCACTGTCTAACGTACAACTGTCAAACGTCGTGGAGGTAAACACGGGCTGCCGAGAGGGTTTGTTGGGGAGGTGATCATTGGCTGCTACGGCCTGACGCGGTCGCTGATTGGCTGGGGGATGTCTCGCGCAACGGGATTGGTCAGCGCGCCAGAGAGAAGTTCGCCATTGTTGGAGAACTCCGTTCCCCGAGATTCACCACAGAAAGCGGCTGATTAGACTGTCTTATCCGCAAATACTGGGTACCACAAAATACTGCACTACAAGGGGGAATTAACCATCAGATATCAGAGAAAAATGAAGATTTCTCTGTGATAGAAAATGGATATCCAAGGGAGTTTGTGGATCTGTATACCTCGGTTACATCACTGGATTTACTGTCTCCGTTACTTATCGTTATGAAGTGGATCGATATTAATATTTATATTTGTACATGCACACGTTATTAACACCTTCAGTCCAATTACGTAGTATTTTATTATCTTGATATATCCTGGCGATTTTACTTAATAAAAATTTTCAACTGGGTTAGAAATGGCCTTCAGTAACCCCTTGACTACAGTACTCCTTCCCTGTGCTAATAATTAAGAAGTCATGTAGCCGTAGAAAGAATGATACTAATTATACGTCCTGGTACTGAAAGGATAAAGCCTTCTAAATTCTCAGCCCCATCCCATAATACTGTATGTGATGGAGCTCAGTGGTGTGAACAGAATTGCTTCGTAACTCCATTTCCAGGGGACGTTCTCATTTTATTTATTCTTGCTATCTACAGACGATCAAATTTAGCTCAGGACTTCATTTCAAAACTGAATAGAATAAAATTAAAAATACGCCACTGGAATGAAGGGGTTGAGACAACCTACCTCCCCTTCCCAACCAAAGATCTCTCTCCTACGCTGGATATCATCATTTCGTGAGGTCGCAAGAATAAAATAAAAGAGATGACATCATATCGATGGGGTATACTGCCTTTGTTAATGTGAAGTATGCGAGTTGTCTTAGTAATTTCCGGAGGTATAGTGAGTAGAACTTCCCAGTTGGAGTGAAGGCCCCACATGCTGACTGGAAGATTTTAATATCAGGCAAAGCAAGCTGGTCATCTGCCCTTCAAGGTACCGGTAGCCTCGGGACTCTACTACAGGAGAGGTAATAATATGGCTTTGGCTGTTACCGTTTACTGTTTCCGTAATCTTTTAATGTCCAGGTGATGGAGAGGAACGCCTTCGGGTGGTGGCACCGATGTGACTGGAAGGAGGGTCTGCCTGGTTATACAAACGTCTCACAATTCAGCCCCCTTTCCCCCAATAAGAAGATGGTGGACTGCAGGAGAATGGTCCACTTGGTTCACTACCACTGCAACTACTTCTGCTACCACTACAACAACTACTACTATTACTACTACTACTACTACTATCGTATAATCTGAAGGTGAAGGAAGACTTTGTACGTGTATGGTATAACATTATTAATATAATTAATGTATGTTAAATTTCAGAATATAGCAGCAGCCATACTGAAGGTCATAGCAGCGGTGGTGGTGGTGGTAGCAGTAATTATAGCAGAAGTAGTAGTATTAGTAGCACTAGTCTTTTGATGGTAAGGATAGTTATGGTAGTGGTAACAATATGATGGTAGCAGTAGTATCAGTAGTAGTAGTAGTAGTATTTTATAGCAGTAGCAGTAGTAATAGCAGTAGTAGTAGTAGTAGTAGTGGTAGTGGTGGTTGTGGTTTTTGTACTAGCAGTCGTAGTATTAGCAGCGGTAATAGTAAAATAGCAGCAGCAGCAACACCAGTAGTAGCTGGTGGTGGTGGTGGTGGTGTTCTTGCAGCAGCAGCAGCAGTAGTAGTAGTTGTAGTCATAGTAGTAGCGTAACTGTTGTTGTTGTTACCGTTTTTATAGTAGTAGTAGTAGTAGTTGTTGTTGTTGTTGATCTAGTAGTGGTAGTTGTTGTTGTTGTTGTTGTTCTAGTAGTAGTAGTAGTAGTAACAGCAGCTGCTGTTGCTGTTGCTGTTGTACTTGTTGTCAGTAGTAATGGTGTAGTACTAACAATAACGAGATTAAATAAGTGTGCATACATAAACTCACTGACACAGTACCCATACCCAGCCCATAGACAACTTCAATTTCACCCTGCCCATCTATTCCCCGCACCGCCGGCCCTAGGGAGTAGGGGGGAAGGCCTTAGCCACGGGGGGTGCGGCGCCCCATCGAGCTGTATTTAAACTGGTGGAGTGATTTGACTTGGAGAACTATTTACCGGCAGGTGCACAGTAACGCTGTATTTACATAGGCCCCGGATGCTTTCTGGTGATCACACACCACAAAGCCAGCCAGAAGACAGGGTGTGTGTGGTGGGCAGTCCCCAGGCCCTGTCTCCTCCACTTACTATTTATTAATCAGCCAACACACCACTGACCGGGCTAATGTATGGCCCGGTTCCCTCTATAGGAGGGATGAATCATGAATAGAATAGAATAGCTTTCTGGTGATTCTCTCGCTGGCAGCCGTGGAGTCCAGACCTCTCCCCCACTGCACCTACAACATGCCTTCTCCTACTGTCTCGGCCTACGACCCGTCGAGGGGGGCCTCTACAGGCAGGGAGCAGCTGCTACGAGCCGATACCATCACAGGGATTGTGAAGTGGTACAACGTGAAGGCGGGGTACGGATTTATTCGGCGCCATGACACAGGCGCCGATGTATTCGTGCACAGCCCTGGGATAGTTGCTCCCAATTCACAACGCCTTCAGCGCTCGTTAGGCGAGGGCGAGACGGTAGTATTTCGTCTCCACCACACATCGAAGGGTCCTGAGGCTAAAGACGTCACCGGCCCGGGGGGTGCAGCTGTGCAGAGCTCTGCCCATGCACGGCGGCGCCGGCCCAGGGATCGTCGATATACTGGGGAGATCGACACTATCGTCGCCATGTGCATCGCGACGGCGAAAGCATTCTGTGGCGGTGACAAGGCTGCGCTGCTCACTCTCCTCCCCCAGATTTTTGAGGAGAGTGGGCTGCCACGCCTTGTCATCCCTCGGAGCTTCGCCCGTGGTGCATAGGCAGCCCCCCGTCAGGAGCGTCGCGCCCTAACGCTGCGGCCTCCCCAACCCCGCACAACACCGCGGAAAAGTCTGCAGCTAGACGCTCCTGTACACAGGACGACTGCCTCCTCTACCACCACCTCAGCAGCTCAGCCTGAGACAGAGGACATCCCAGCTCCAACCATGGACACCGACAACAACTGCGAAAGCGCTCCTCTCACCTCTCCACCCTCTGCTGCCGACCAGCCAGCCGTTAAAACCACCCCAGCGGCTCGTGCTTCTCCACCAACACCCAGGAGAACGCAGAGGAAGCGCAAATCCTCTAACGAAGACTCCTCCCAGAGCATCACAGGCTCAACACCAGCTGAAGAAAAGCCTCCCTTTAATGCTGATGCCTTCAACGATTATCTTATGAAAAACATGAATGAACTAGTCAACAACACTGTCAAGAACATCAGATAAAACAAAGTCAACACATGGATCTCTACAGCAGCCTCACCAAACAACAGCATCCATTGGACCACTGACCGGGCTAATGTAGGGCTCGGCCTCCACTACAGGTGGAGGAAAACTATAAACGAACGAACGAACGCTTTCTGATGAGTTTCATTCTCGGTTGATCACATTGGTGGACATAGCTTGTTTCCCCGTAGCACCGTTCATTTGGGTACTGGAAAAGGATGATTTCATGTCGTGACAGTGATACAGTTGGGCGGTGGAGCTGCCTGGTTATACATACAGTACGTCACTTTACGATGCAAAGAGGATGGTGGACGGCAGGAGTGTGGTTATTTCACCCTTCAGTTCACCGGGCTCTCAGTCAAATGAGCCCTGGGGTTGCAGCTGCTTCTAACTTTCACCCAGCAGTAAAATTAGGGACCAATATGTAACAGTGACTTGTGGCTCGTTTTCTGTGGGGAGATTGCAAATTGTTATAACATATTAACTTTAGTGACCCTCTTGCTGTCCATAGGCATTACCCCAAACTTTTCTTCTCATCGTTTTCTTTCTGGTCGCATCTGAAACGGGACCTGGCCTGTAAAGTGATGGTTGTGTGTCAAATCTGTTGGATTGTTTGTAGAATGCTGCCTTTGTCAATGCCCACGGTCGATTAGATTTATCCTTTTCCACACATCCCACTGGCTATCCACATCCCGCCTCCTCACTCCATTATCTAAACCATTTTGTTTAACATGGAGTGATGAGTCACTGAAGGCTGTTTTCATCCCCTCCAGTTCGAAATATGTCTTCTGAGATAAGGCTGGAGATAGCAAGAATAATAAAGACGTCCTCGGTTGAAAGAATTTAGAACATAATAATTGAAAGGTAAAACCATAAGGCATCGTTTTTATTTTCTTTATTACCTTTACTAAACTTTTCTTAACACCAACTCTACGACGCACTTAACATGCTATTTCTTTCCCTACTTTGACGATTTTATTCAACGGAAGAGGGGTTAGGTAAAGCCTTCATTAAACCCTTCGCTAACAGGGGTCCCAAACCTGAATATAATCGTCTGGAGGTGACAAGAATAAACCAATAAAATACGTCACCAGACCGAAAGGGTCCTCTGCACAGGACTGTAACGTAGAATAAGGAGTTTAAGTGCTTAAATAATGAAGAGTTAAAGCTATATTTAACTTCCTTAAATAAAGCAACGTGTCTTGTATTCTTTCTCTCTCATAACGATTATATTCGGTTTTGGGGAAAGATTTTTTTGCGTGAAGAGGATAACGTCATTCTCAATTTACTCCTTCAGCAAGGAAACTTAAGGTATCTTTATAGTTTATTCTTGCTGCCACCAGACTAAGTTATCCAGCAAAGACCAGATATTTAGAGTATGTATTCTCGTCGGATAAGGAGGCCCCCTAACACCTCTTCCTGACCGATTTATTTTCTTATTACTCCTTAAAACCTTTCTAAGTGTTATATAAATCCGTCCAATGCCGCCATACTCTGGATAAATAATGTGCAAAAGGATATTACCTAGCCATATCCAAAAATAAAGTGCTAAGAAACAGGGGCTAGGGAGCTTCCTGAACCAACGAGATACGGGTCTAGTAGTCAAGGATTTAACGAAAGCTGTATCAGCTCTCTCATGAGCTGACTAAAATCGTCTATAGGCAGTAAGAATTAAATAAAACATACGTAATGGGACTGAGGACATTATGACGGCATTTTTCTTTTCTTTCCTTCTGTTTTCTTTTTATTTATTTTTTTTTCTCCTCGTATCGGGTGGGTAATGTTTTCCCCGAATATCTCTCTGGCTGTTGTTTGCCCTACCTGTCAGTCTCTGTTTGCTAGTCTGTCCATCTATATCTGTCGGCCGT
The DNA here is from genome assembly GCA_018397915.1 of Birgus latro. Lineage (NCBI taxonomy): Eukaryota > Metazoa > Arthropoda > Malacostraca > Decapoda > Coenobitidae > Birgus > Birgus latro. Next base: position 10,278 of record JAGKTI010040150.1, read on the forward strand.
CTGTCTCTTGTTACTGTCTCAGTGTTTGACTGTCTGTCTGTCTGTCTGCATGTCTGTCTTTCTGACTGTGTGTCCTTCTGTCTGTGTCAGCCTCTCTGCCTGTCTTCCTGTTTGTGTGTTCCGTCAGTTTGTTTATATGTCTTTGTATCTTTTTGCGTGTGTGTTTCCCTGCC
>JAGKTI010040151.1:0-10450 GCA_018397915.1 Birgus latro
CTTTACATCTGGTTCTTCCTTTACCACTTCCATTATTCTGTCACCCACTTCACACTGTAACTTTAGACCTGGTTCTTCCTTTACCACCTCCATTATTTTGTCATCCACCTCATACTCTAAATTTATATCTGGTTCTTCCTTTGCCACCTACATTATTTTGTCACCCACCTCAGACTCTATACATCTGATTCTTCCTTTATCACCCTGTCATAAGATTCCCCAAAACTCTCTTAATTCCTGCCATAAACTACTCTGCAATGAATAATATTGCTGATATAAAGGTCATTATTACTGAACAATAACTGCTTTTGCACTTCCTTATTTTACCAGTTCTTATCCAGTGTCTATGCAGCAGTTGTACAGCAGTAAATGCAAAGGATATCACAACAGCTAAATGATCCTGGATCAACTCCTACCACTCATCCAAAGATTCATACTTCTTACAGTGAAAGACATTATGAACAGAGAGTATAAGCCACATATATTTGGAAGAGGTACCTCATGTAGGATGTACTGTACTGAGACAACACAACATGTGCCTATATATCTGTCAACACTTTACCATGTATATATTACTCAGGTGGCTCCCTGATGACCACATTGCTTAAGTCTGCCTCACAGATTTTATTTCAGCTGTGGACCTGCAACAAGAGCAGCCATTAGACAAAAATCTCTATGAATTTGTAAACACTGCCCAATGAGCTCTCATTTTGAATGTATCTTGTCTTTAAAAAAATTAATATGCATTTTAGCGAGTAGGCTTAGTACAGAAATTTGGAGAAAGAATGAGGTCATTAATGTATAGGACTGGTAATAGGAGTGGGAAAGTGAGGCTGGTATGGTGACGAGTAAGTGGCAACAGAAGTGTTAGGCATGGTCAGTAATTTAGAAACAAAGGAGGTCACGGATGAGACCAAGCTAGATGATAGTGATGACTTCCAGGTAGTTAAGGGATGATGCATAGTTAAGAAACAATGATAGGAGTGTGTCTATCTATCTATCTATCTAGAAAAGGGGAAATGTTCCCCTGAGCTAGACCTTATTAGATCATATAGCCCTGCTAGGTGACAACAGGGCGCTACTCCTCCCGGCATAGCAGCTACAGGACGTGGTTCGAACTCTCGACCCCCTGGTCCCGAGTTTGACACTCTACCACTGAGCCACCCTGCCCCCTACATCTATCTAGAGCCAAATCATAAACCCATAAGGGGTGGCCATTTGTCTTTGAGTTGGTGGTTTTACTAGTCCAGCAGATAAGGCAAACAATCGTTCATTTTTCCAGGAAAGCACCAAATTTTGCGCAGTTGTAGAATGGAATCATACAATCATTTTTTGAGATGGATGCACTAATGAACAGTATAGAGCCCTTAAGAACAACCTCTTGAGAGTTACCGATGCAATATGCAGTTGGACAAGAGGCCCACAAAGGCATAAAGTAACTTGGTGGTGGGATGAGGGTGTAGAAGCCGCAGTTAAGGAGAAAAGAAGGTTTTTCCAGGAATGGAGGAAGGGTGGTAACAGGGAGGAATACTTGGCTGTCAAGCGTAGGGCTAGAAGAGAGGTATACAGGGCGAAGTCTGAGTCGCAGAGACTTTTACTTGATAATCTAAATCATGGGGGATAGGAAAAATACGATTTTTAGGGTGGCAAATCAGGTGAAGAGGGATAATCGGGACATTGTAGGTGAGCAGCGTGTGAAGAATGACGAAGGGTAGGGGTGAACAGTGGAAATATTAAAGATGCATGGAGGGAGCATTATAGCCGGTTGTTGAATGAGGAGTTTGATTGGGAAAGGGAAGGCCTGGAGCTAGCAGATCCAGTGTTTGGCCCTTGGCCTTTGATTGGCGCTGCTACTGTGAGTCAGGCAATAAGCAGGATGCGGGTGGGGAAGGCGGCAGGTGTGTCTGGGTTGACTGCTGAAATGTTGAAGGCCTCAGGAGATACAGGGGTGAGGTTAGTCACTGACCTGATAAATATGATTATTCAGTATATGAGTGTGTTGTTCCAGATGATTGGCTGAAGAGTGTAATTGTAAATGTGTACAAATGGAAGGGTGATGCCCTGGAAAGGGGAAATTACAGAGGTATAAAGCTCTTAGATCAGATAATGAAAGTACACAGTAAAACCTCACTAGAACGGACTAATTGAGGCCAAAGTCACTCCGAAAAACGTGATATTCCAAAAAAATGCGACATGGGGATTTCCCCCTGCTAAAATATTTTCATACATGAAAACGACATGGGGGTTTCCCCCAGTGTGCTCCCTACGTGTCAACAAGTGGGTTGGTGGAGGGTTAGTGCCCCTCCCTGTAAAATAAATAACTCAAAGTCAAATGGCCGCCCCTTACGGGATTGTGGTGTCTGGCAATAGATAGATAGATAGAAGATATTTTCATACATGAAGAGTCATGGCTGCAATCCTACTTCATTCCACCATTTTCTTCTAAATTGGGGTATTAACTCATTTGCCTCTTAACTTTTCTCAAAGGCCACTATAAATAATTTAATGCATAACACAGTACAGTTTTTGTAAGGTTTATACTCGATAAAGGCCATTGTAATACTCACAGGAAGATATTTTTCATACATGAAGTGTCATAGCCACCATCTTGCATCACCCCACCAGTTATTTCTATCCCTTTAAAACTCTTTAACTTTTATAAAATTCCACTAAAAATAATTCGCTGCATTACACAGTATAGTTTTAGAAAGATTTAGACACGATAATGGCCATATATAACACACTAAATAAGATATTTTCGCTTATTAAAAGTATCATGTCCACCGTCCTGATTCATCTGCACCAGTCCATTTTGACGTGGTAATATCTCATTTGCCTCTTATTCTTTTCTCAAATTCAACTATAAATAATTTATTGCATGACACAGTAAAATTTAAGCATGACAATAAAACTCATAATAAAAAAATAAAAAACAATTTTCTTACGTTACCATTCACACTCCCTTTGTTGTCTCTGCACCCACCACCTTGCCACACATTATCATCTTTCAGCAAATGACGAAGGATTTTTCTGAGCAAATCCTTCAAAATCATTTCCCATTATCTTCAGGGTCATCATCAAGGAACAGTGAATCACTGTCCCGATTGTTTTCACTTACAGAGCTGAATTGTGGATGGGAATCGGAGTTGTCGCCCATACCGTGTGTGTGTACACGTGTGGTGTACTTAATTTTACGCATTTTTCAAGTACACTTTACACTCCTTAATTTTTACAATCTTAAAAACAAATATGATCACTCTGTATATTTCACTTATCACTCGTCAACATCGAGCAGTATATCAGGGACTCAATGAAAAAGACGTTGGGGGGAAATAATGTGGAGGAAAAATAGTGGTCGCCAGCTCACCACGAACCGACGCACGAACACACACACAGTCTTAATATTAATGCAGAACTCTTTTCTAATTTTTGAGCATTTAGAAAGAACATTATGGGTATAACTTAATTATAAACACTTCAAATACAGTACGGTATGTACCGTTGTGTGCTGTGTGGTGTACTTAATTTTAAGAATTTTTCAAATACTGTACTGTACGCTTTATACACCTTAATTTTTACAATCTTACAAATAAATACGATCACTCTGTCTGTATTAATCCCTCCATTATCCGACATAATAGAGCCAAAAGCATGTCCGAATATTGGTTTTATCCGGATATTGGTCCTGAAGCTCCAGCACTGGTTTTTCATGACCCTAACCTAACCTAACCTAAATCAGAAAACTACCTTCCTACCTCCCTACTGGACATGTATAGAACTTATTTAGGTCCCTTTTCACATAAATAATGCACACGTAGCATGAATTTATTGAATTTTAAGCAAAAAAATGATGATTTAGAGGTGAGTGAGTCATAGGTGCTCAGAACTTGCCAGCATAGTATAAGTAAGTATCTGACATGGAAATCATCTTTTCTCACATTTTATGCACTAAATTATTGGACACAAAACATCAAATACAGTAAATGATGTAAATTGCTACCAGAAAAATGGTTAGGTTAGGTTAGGTTAGGTTAGGACCGGACATGAAATTCACTGGCATTCACCTTTTTCACAGCTAGTGCACTAAAATAATGAACATAAAGCATGAATTCATTTAAATTTAACCCAAAAAGAATGAATTTGAGGTAAGTTAGGCACAGCTTTTCACTGAGTTGGCAGCTTTGTTTAGGTACCAGACATGAAAATCAATGGCATTCACCTTTTCACAGCTGGTGCACTTCAATACTAGTGGTAACCATGCATGAAAAAATAAAATTAAAAGCAGGAAATTATGATTAACATATATGGGAATTTTTTTACCACTTTACAGCATGCTGAAAACAGGTTAGACATGAAAATCATTATGGAAATCATCTTTCACACAGTCTATGCATGAGATTAATATGGGAAGAACAAAAAAAACATTTTTGATGAAGTTAGGGTACTTACGAGAATGATGCCGCCATCCTGATGTATAACCCGCTTGGTCATCTCAGACTCTGACAGTAAGACCTTGCACCTGACACACCTTAGCACTTCCGCTGCACTTTACACTCACCAGCACTTTCCACAATGTTTCCTTTTGCATACCTTGCATCACATCACTTCACTGCACTGTACATAACTGTAAATTCCCGTGTGGTCTAGTGACGAGTCCTGGAGAATTTAGTCGCTGTCAGAGTCCGAGATGAGCTGATGGAGGCAGCGTAGGGGCTCCTTGGTGGGACATGGTGATACGCTATCCACTGCAGAGGACTCAGAAGATAGCCGCAAACTAACATCCAGTGGTGAATCCGCCGTGCCTGATGTGCTGGGCTGTGGCTCAGAGCTAGAAGGCCTGCCTTGGTGAGATGGTGGTGTGGAGCGAGGGTTGACTGGCCTGAAAAAACTGTCAATAGTTGATGACGCAAGCAACGACGATTCTGACGATTAATGATGCGCTGCCTGAATGCTTGCACTTCATCCACAAGTCCCAAGGGCCCCATCTCCCTGTCGCAGTCTGGGTGTTCCAGGTAGTCGAGAACGAACTCCACATATTCCCGGAGTGCGCTCAGCTTGGTGATGGTTGGAGTAGTGGTAAGCCATGAGGAGTCCGCATCATCGTTGCTGCCCTTGTCAGAATCTTCCTGCTGGGTACTCGGACCGGCAACAGTAGATGCGATCTCGTTATCAGACATGATCTGATATCCAGGATCGCCCTCGTCGTCATCCAACCACTCACGCACTTCGTCAACATCCACATTGTCTCCACCCGCATGAAGCCTTGCATGGAAGTCATCCACGTCAAAACCTACAAAATCGTGCACCACATCACTTCCATGAAGCAGCCGAGACCAACCATCTTCTAAAGTCTTGACAGAAACCTCCTTCCATGCACTGGCCCAGTTGTAGATGGCAGACTTGAGGTTGTATCGGTGAAGGTTTTCGACAGTTTTTTGTCCTCGCATGTCTCGTCCTTCCCTGCGATCGTCCTCGTCCTCGTAGACAACCATCACCTCGTCCAAAAACCTCTGTCGGTAAAGCCTCTTTGCTGCCACAATCACTCCCTGGCCCATTGGTTGGATAAGCGCAGTCGTATTAGGTGGCAAAAGCAGACACCTAATACGGCCATTTTCAGCCACCAACTCCTTCTCAGATGGATGCGCAGGTGCATTGTCTAGAATCAGGAGGGTCTTTACCTGGTCACGTGGGATTTTCAGTGTCTCCGTCTGATAATGAATGACCTCCTTGACAAAGTGTTGGTGAAACCAATTTCTGAAGATCTTGGTTGTGAACCAAGCCTTCAGAGAATACCACACGACAGGAAGGACATCCATTAACCCACGAAGGCACCAAGGCTGCTTTGCACGGCCAACAATAACGGGCTTGAGCCGGTGCATGCCGTTAGCATTGCACAGCACAAAGCAGACACCCGTTGCTTGGAGAGCTTGGGACCAGGTACACGCTTCTCCCTCTCCTCAGCAAGAGTGTTAGTGGGTATTAAACGATAAAATAAGCCAGTTTCGTCAGCGTTGTAGACTTGACAAAGAGTGAGGCCCTCCCTGTCAATCAAGCCATTCACCTTCTGCCGAAACTCTTCTATTCCTTCATCATTAGCGTCCAGAGCTTTGCCATGGGTCTTACGGTTGGTAAGTCCGTGCCGTAACTTGAACACGAAGAGCCAAACTTCAGATGCCTTGAAGTCTGGGATGTCCTGTAGCCTTGCGAATTTCTCGGCAGCAGCTTTCAGCTCCGTTCCACGTACCAACACACCAGCAGCACGTTGTTGTCGATACCAGATGAGCGTGGAACGGTCAATGTCAGCATACTCAGGAGTAAACATCATCTTCCTCTCCACGTTCAGTCTGGTTTTTGAAGTGAAATCAGCCGTGTACTGCTACTGCTGTAGTTTGTCTCGGGACTTCTTGATATCAAACAAAGTGGAGTAAGGAAGGTTGAATTCACGGAGAATCCGTGATGTCGCCCACCCGGCATCCACCTTCTCCAATACCTCCCGCTTCTTCTCCAGAGTCAGAACCACTTTCTTACTCCTCTCAAGTGGGGGGGCCATCATCACACACATGATGAAGAAGGTGCAGATCAGCATCAAGCCCTGCAGGAGATAGGGAATCACCAGAAAACCAAGCACTTCAGCAGCCATGTTGATAGCGTGTGGACGAGCTGGGAGCTGAGCGGGAAATGAGACCATGAGAGAGGCGGGAGGCGCGAAAACACAGCTGTTCGGCGTGCGCGGGAAATTCAAACTGACGCGGTCCAAAAAAATTGGATTTTGTTAGGATATTTTTGAATTTTTGGGCATTTTGGGGGTCGGACAGCGTACGATGTCTGAATAGTGGATGTCCGGATAGTAGGGAGATTACTGTATTCTACGTATATGATAGAGGTCAAAAATATGAAAAAAAAAGTCATGATAAACAGGGTATAGTAGCTAAGAAACATCACTGGCATATATTCTTGATTCATGAGTCATTTATGAATGCATTACGTAATTCTTCTTGTTGCCATATGCCACGTGTGTTCATAAAAACGTCGAAACCAGCTGCAGAGCAGCTCAATGCACACTGAAAAAAGCAAGGTGTACCCCAGTAGCTACTCATATACATTTGTTGGTGCACCATCAGAATTTTTTTTATGTATTCCCATGTGCACATATTTGAAATTCAGTAATGAAAAGGTTAAAAATTTTCAAACCTAACAAAACTGAAAGATATCTCTGGTTCCTAACTAGATCATTCTTCAATCATACCATCTGTTCTGTTCAAATTATTTATGAACATTATACAAGCCACATCTATTCAAAAACGACATAGAACTTTGACAATTATCAAATGATTTTGTTTGTATCTTAAACTTTAATTTCTGAAAAGCCAGCTTGACTTTCTTGATTCTGGAAAGCTTCCCTTTAATTATTGTCCTATAATGAATTTACAAGTACGGTACTACTCATGATGACTGCATAGCGGAACAGTACTTGTGAAGACTGTGTAGTCGAATGGTAAAGCAGGTCCCTGTTATAACGTTGAGGTGCGTTTGGGAAAACCCATCGCTGAACCGGGGTATCAGTTACTGGGAATGTAGAAACACAGAAAGTACAGTACTGTACATAGGGATGCATTTGGAAGTCTTGGATTTCCCCCTCAACCAAGTCCAACACTCACCCAAATGAGTCCAAAAACAAGTTTCTTGCTCACTTAAACCCCCAAATAGCTTTAAAACACGCTAAACTATGCCTAAAAGCAGTTTATAACTCACTTAACCCAAAAATAAAATCTGAAAATCATAAAAAATGTCAAAAAAAAAATCAAACTTAGTGAACTGTACCTCAAAATGACAGTGTTCATCCCACTATGACTAAAACACATTAATCTAAGTCAAAAAATAGTTTATAAATCATCTTAAATACAAAATTAAATCTATCATCAAAATCTGAAAAAAACTCTAAATTAGTTAAAACCAACAAACAACTCTCATCAGATAACTGGGGACTGGCCATTGATAAGCTGGGAAGGGTATTAGTTTTTTTTATATTGCAAAGGCAGGGTATCGCATAAAGTGGATTTGTATGTATAGCAGCGTATTACTGTACTGTGCTCAAGATTTGCTTAACCCCTTAACCGCGGGGTTGTCGGAGGCGCGCCGTGCCCATCCCACGGGATATTCGCACTCCAACTGACTTTTTAAAAATATTTACCAAAAATCAATTATTAGTTCTAGAATATTATAATTATATATGCATGTGGCACATACCTTCAGCTTTCTCCTGAGATGTTTGTTTAGCCTTCGTCAACTACCATAGGACTTGTGGAAACTTCTGAAGTTGGGTAACTAAGTCTCCACTTTACACTTCCCGACATCCTGTAATATTAATACCACTGCCTGATGTTATCACTAGAAACACTATTCAATGATTTCCAAGTAGTTTGGAATCCATACTAAAAAATAAACACTGTGAAAGCAATGTAAAATACGAGCACATACAAGCCTCCCACTCGTGCTAGTTTGCCACCCATATTCTGTCATTTCTTATTCAAATACACACTCACACTTTATTATTTCTAGTACTTTATTATACTTATATATATCTACAGTCCTTCCCACATGATGTTTAGTAGGGGCAGAGGTCACAGGGCCTTTTATAATGAGCGCAAAAGCAGCAGAAATGGAGGGGTGCGACTGCGACTTCCTTACACGTTGAAGGACGAGAGTGAACTGAATGATGTACGTATCTCGGTAGCCAAGAGTTGAAAATGTCAGCTGCTAATGTATATGCTATGAAATAAGTCATAGGAAATCTAGACAATACATAATAAATTAGGTGGTTCCAGGTGAATATAAATATAACTCAGGCTTCTCCCTTCCTTTCTCATATAAATTTTTATTACCAGAATAGGTCATACGGCATATTTCAAGGGGAATATAGCAGGGGAAATTAGCGAACGAGTGCAGGTTGGATGTTGTCAAGTGATAATTAGCCAATTCCAAGTGTATGGCACTATCAATTACTGTACCTTATTTTATATATATATATATATTATTTTGTATAAGAATAGGGCATAGGGCTCATTTCAATGGATGAAATCAGTGGAAAAATCAGGGGAAGATTTGCATTGCTCAGAGCGGCTGAGCAGACATCACGAGAGGGTAATGGAGGGGAGGTAGGGAGGGGAGTCTAGAATGGGGGAAAATGGCTAAATTGTCAACAATGGATGGGAGTACTGATGACATTAGCAGCTCTGACTATTGCTGGACATTGGCAGTACTGATAGATGATACAAGTCACCACCTGAAAGCCCGGGCGAATTCAAAACAACACAGAATCACCAAAGTGATCCCCCGATGTTTAATCCATTGCACCCGACTGTCACGCGAGTGACGATCCGCGGTTAAGGGGTTAAGAAAGAAAAAAAAAGTCAACATCTGTTCTACATGTAAAAAGATTCCCAAGGTAAAAATAAGTTTTTCTTTAAACATCAGAAACACCTTACCAATTCACTTCTTCTTTTCTAAGTTTTCTGGTTATTTTTGGGGTGGTAAATAAATGTTTCACAGTAAACATCTTTCCCTAGTGTTTTTAGCCATGTTCCTTCTGCTGCATCGAATGCTTCTCGAGAGTAATAGTGGAAACTTACGCCACCAGAGGTCCCCGTCACCTTGTAGTCACTCTCCCTAACCATACATTTTAACCTAACCATGAAATTTGAGCAAACCCAATTTAACCAAGATTCAAGCACACAGTAAGTCTGTCAAGTAACCATATGCTTTATTTGAAGTAGCTGAAGCATGACGGAATCAGTTCATCCTCTTCCTGATAGTCTGTTATATTTTTCTCATTATTTCTGGGGTGGTAAATATACGTTTCATGCAAAATCTGTTTTCCCGTTTTTAGCTATGTTCCACTCAGTTCGTTTGACTGGTCAGCGATGACGGAAAGGACTGACCTAAACAAAGTATTTATCTAAACCTATGCTAACCTAGCTTAACTGTACCTAATAACCTAACCTAACCTAACCTAGCCTAGCATCCAGTTGGGAAATGAAAAGCACCTTAAGTAAGCTGAGTTATACGGATAATCGTAGGCATGGCTAAAGGTCATGATGATAAAAAGTGGGAAATTTTTGACAGGAAAAGGTAATTTCCCACCTTGAAAGCAGTCAGAAAAAAACTGGATTAATATGAACTGAACTGGTAAAGTCCTTCTACTGCTTCAAGTAAAGCGTATGTTTAGCTACTGTCTGCCAGTCTATTACAAATGCCATTTTGGCATAAAAAACATGATGATAACAAAGACAAAAAAGTCAACAGAAAACAGCAATTCTTTACCAAACAGGCACAGCAATTTCACCTATATTATAACAAACTCACAATCTGAAGGTACGTAATTTTGGTACATAAGCAACACAGATGGTTAACTGTTCCACTGTGACTGCAAGAAGTGATTGGAAAAGGACAA
>JAGKTI010040152.1:0-10450 GCA_018397915.1 Birgus latro
TGTGTGTGTGTGTGTGTGTGTGTGTGTGTGTGTGTGTGTGTGTGTGTATTAGCACGATAACTTCGCAGCCGCTCAGGGTATGATCACAAAATTTTACAGGTGTGCAGTAGGAATGCAAATCTTCGAGTATTATTTTCAGTTTGTTTGTCTGTCTGTGTGTCTGTTAGAATGATAACTTCGCAACCTCTCAAAACACCTTCACAAAATTTTACAGTGTAGTAGGGATACAAATTTCCTACGAGTTCGAAGTTGGTGAATGTAGGTCAAGGTATGTGTGTCTGTAACTTCGCATTACTCAATATATCATCACAAAATTTTACAGGTATGTAGTAGGGACGAAAATCTACGAGTTCGAAATTGGTGGAATAGATTAAGGTCAAGGTCAAGGTCATATTCCTAGTAGCGCTAGATATGTATCTGCTCGCGGCTGGTGTGATACCCCTCTTGGGAGGCTTCTAGTTAATTCTTGTTTCCACCCGAACAATTTTTATTCAACTTTGGAAGGATCTCTTGCTTTCATGGGGTCGGTGGAGGTTACACCTAACCCCTTATGTTCGAGAAGTCTCTCTCTCTCCTAATTTGAATTAAATCACCTGAAAGTAGTAAGATCAATATTACAAATATGTCATCGGGGTGAAGTGGCTTCAGGTCGAAGTTTGAAGCCTTGGGTCGTCTTCTAAATGGTTTTGGAGGTTTCGTAACGCCTTTTTTGGCGACTTCTTATGTAAGTTAAACCTCGACTGTCTATTATATATTATTTGTATTGTTTAAAAAGCGATATAGTTTGCATCAGTAAAATACAAAAGGATACTGGCGAGTAATATGCAGAGTAAGTCACTAAGGAAGATGTGTTACGAAACTCCACATCCACTTACAACACGACCTTTTGCCAGACTGCAAGAGAAACAGTTCCCAGTGGCACTGATGCTCGTGAAGTTTGGAACTGTTCAGAACTACCATAACAGGTGCTGGTTCAGTGTGAAACTTTGGCTGCGACTTGCCTCCGTCCTGGGGTGGGATTAGAAAGTGTGTTGCAGCGATGACTCACAACTGTACTCCATTAATATCTGCAATGTGTGCTGGAAAGCGTTGAGAATTACTGTTGCAAAGGATCTGCCTTTAACACCTGAAGCAGAGAGAGATAGAGAGAGTATCGGTGCGTAATTAATATTTGCAGTTGACAGGTGAAGATCATGGTAACACAAAGAAAAATACTGGAAGCTTCATGAACGCTGTAAAGGAAGCATCGCTTGTAGAAGGAGAATATGAAAATACAAATATGAGAGTACAAAAATCTCTTAGTGAAGCTCATCTATGCTCGTAAGGACGAGCAGAGCGCACAGGTGCAGTCGAAATAAAGAAAACCATCAGGAAAACAGAAAAATTAAGGTATTTGATTATAAGTCAGCAGAACTTAAGAAAATAAGGAATCGAAGAGTACTTTAATCAGTTAAGAGGAAGCTTAGAATAGCAAGAAATGAAGCGTTTGCTCTGCGACACTAATGGAGAAGTAGTAAACAAATAGGCGATCAGAGCAATACAATAATTTTATGCAAAGCTTTACAGTAATGCGAGTATCTCCATCAATCTGTCGGTTTCGGGTAGAGAAATGATGGACACGGAGTTTCCCAGCATTACATCCGAACTAAAGAAAGTTTTGAGAAGAATGGACGCGAGTAAGGCAGATAGTAATGCCGGTATCACCACTGGCTTATTGATCCCTTGAATCTCGTTACGCACTTTATAACTTATTGTTAATATCTCCATGTGGTTTTATTCGTCCTGGGAAAGGATTTCGAAACTGAGGTGTTAACAGATGTACCTTCATTAACTCCCGCCCTACTTGACGTCTTCCTTAAACTCAAGAAAAGTGTCTGGAAGAAGCAAGAATCATGTACGATGTCATCAGAGCGAAGGAGTGTAGAATGAAGATGACACTGCATGTATCAAAAAGGAAACTACAGTACTTAGTAAACGCTTTGAAGTCATGATGATACAGAAATAATGAATAAATGCGCCTTTTCTAACAGTACACACACACACACACACACACACACACACACACACACACACACACAGGCAATATAATAGCCAAACAACTCTCGTTCATTAAGTCCTCTTCCCCTTTTATATAATTTGTATAGAAATTTTCACACACATGGAACTGATCCTGCACTGGAGACACAGCTGGAGTTCACAGTGGTTATTCAGCAAGAGACCACAACCTAGTTACTAACCAGTTAACTGAAATAAGTTCAGAATGTAAGAGACCGTTGTGAACAAGATATATACTGTTATGATGATTACCGGTATGAGAAGGCATTGGCTTCAGATGCAATAACGGCGGACATGAGGAACTTATGTTAATGTAATAGGAATTATTTATGGAGATACATAGCAAAGCAAGAAAATACAAAGAAAACCAAATAACCGAGAGAGGTTTTGGACAGACACACAGTATTACTAAACGTGTTCAGTGCAAGCTTACAGAACGGTTTCAGATATTAGCTTGGGATAGCTAAGAAATTAAGAAACACGGTGAACAGTTTAATAATCTGATTGGTGATAACTGTTCTTTTTTTCTGGGGGGGGGGAGCAGGGGAAGGATGGCTGGAAATGATAGGCGGGTATGGGCAGGGAGAGTCTGCAGTAAGATTGAAAAACATTATAAAGATAAGAAGCGGTGCCAGGGCACAGCAAACCAGTCCCCGGTAGTCATTTTAGTGCTGAGGTATTCACACAACAGGATATCTAATCAAAGATGTCACATATCTAGTATGAAGTAAATTGGATGAAATTTGACGATTTTATGTTCAATTGAAATTGTAGGCCCGACTCACATGAGACTGCCCCTCCTACTGGTAAGTCGGGGTGACTCCCCTGATGTAATGAGACATGTTATAGCATGCAGGTTTGGAAGATGCACCTTTAGGTTTTGGTTTCATGTCGATATGACGAAACTGAAAGGAGTTATGATGAAAAAAACTATTTTTGTTCACTTTTTTTTCTGCCTGGGCCTTGGCCAATTTGGCCCAATATTTAATCACATGACCAGAATGTCATAGCTCATCATCCCTGTAATTTTAGTCAAAATCTCACTAGCAGTTTTCGCGTGCAATTGTTTACGGACAGACAGACAGACAGACAAACAGACAGACAAACAGACAGATAAATCGAGTGAAAGCAATACCCGTCCTCGAGCCCCTCCGGGACGGGGACAGATAAAAATAATAGCTAAGTTTTACAGATAAGTTTGTCTTTGACCAATAAAAGTAGATGTGCAACGAAATGCATTTACAACAATACCTATGGCAGACAGCTTAGAAAGTACCAACTCATAACGAAGTCAAGTGAAGAACAGAAAATGTGCGCTTTTGATAAAAGAAATACCATCATGACAGATATGAAACTAGCTATGTCAAAAAAGAATGACATAATAAAAAAGAATGTGGGTTCCTGTTCTAACTTAAGGTCTTCATCGGATCAAAGACCTCAACATAAATCAGTGGACATCGTCGGTTACCTTATGGTCTTTCAAATATTCGCCATCTCCATTGCCAAGCATATGAAAGATGAATATTTGTCTTGCTGAAATCTAAACTTTAATTTCTATGAATGATATAAAAATAAACGTCCACTTTTAATCGAAGGAATGTGTATGATTATAACCAGTTATCGGTTATATGATAAGTAAACTAATACTACAATATAAATTACGCAAATGCCTTGGAGTTCATACATTTTTCAGCACTTGAAATTCATGTTTTTTTTTTTTGAAACGTCATGATTGTCCATGTAAACAATGTCTGCAAGCACGTGTAAAATACTTGAGGTAAGTGGAACAAGCGCTGTGAGGTTTTGTGAGGTTTTGATAAATGGAACAGGTTTTGTGAGGTTTTGATATAATTTCAATAGTAATTTTAGCAATATCAGCGAAAGGCTGAATTACCCAACTTCCCAACAGTGGCTTGCACCTGATTTCTTCATTAAAATTGAATAAATAAATATATAAATAAATAATGGTACCCATATCTTCCTTCCATATGTACTTTTGGGGTGATCCTTCGTTCTGTGGCTTTGTATTGTTTATAAAATATGATGGTACTAAAGGCGGTCGATAAAAGATAGTTGACCTTTGGCAGTCATTTTGGTGACCATGACCTTGATCCCGACAGCCCATTTTCGAACTCGTTCAAGAATTGGGTCATATCTTGATACCCTGAAGGTTTCAGTTGATAGCTCAAGCCGTTAATGAAATATAATGCTGCTATAGGCAGGCGATAAAAACTAATAGATATTTGGCAGCCATTCTGGTGACCTTGATCTTGACTCCAACTGCCCATTTTCGAACTCGTCCAAGCTTTCGGCCATATCTTGATACCCTGAAGGTTTTATGTTGATAGCTCAAGCCGTTCATGAGGTAATGAGAACAAATAGACACACACACACACACACACACACACACACACAGACACACACACACCCCCGCGGGGGGGGGGGGGCAGAAACACTATCGCTCTGACTTGGTAATGGCATGCGATAATAATATAGTTAATGCAAGTTCACGGAGATTTTTGTCCTTTTACAGATTACATCCCCATACTGTAGTGACACGAAATGGCTATACTTCAGCTCCAGATCCACTCCATTACACTTTGTGACTGTCTTCATATTCTCGTGCTGTGATCTTGGAAAGGCTGAGCGTTCAGGATTTGGAGATAACAGTTTTAGTCGTGCTAATCTCTTGCTAAAGCTGAGTACATTATTGACGATTTAAAGATGGCAGTATTAGCACAAATTAAAGTGCACGGTATAGCTGGCAACATAAACACGGATACAAAATGCCGAATGCAATACTGTGGCGGGATTAGGGGCGCGCCAGAAATGTTATTCACCGGAATGCGGTTTTTCTTCCCTGCCCCACAGCACAGCTCCCTGGTGGCGTATCTCAAAGTCTGAACTTGGTTGCTTGGACCACAGCTTTATTTAAGGTTATTTAGGTGGAATTTGCCACAGAGGTCGACATCTGCTATCAACTTATCCAATTAGGTGCGAGATTCACAGACGGACTAGCAATGAATTTTCTTTCGTTAATGTTATCATTTAAGTGGGAAGAACAAGACACATATGACTATGCAAAATCATCTTGTTTTTCCTTCAGAAATAGTGCAATTACAAGGAGGAATATATCAAGTGTGTGTGAATCCGACCGCAGTCGTCTCACCTTTCCAGCGTCTATCACAGCAGTTACTTCAACAGTCACGTGATGTGGCTAAGGTGCACCTACTTCCTGACTTGTTCATTATTTCCGGTTAAGACAGAAGAAGCCTTAATGTTTTTATTGCATCAGAAACTCATTTCCATCTTCCCTAAAGCCATTAAAATCTTCATTAGGAATACTTTTAAAGAGACTTTTTAGCAAGACACAACCCTCCCAGCAGCCTTCACATTTTTTTTATCTCGGAACTTATCATGGCAAGACAACGTTGCGTCTCATGTAATATTTATTTCTCAGTGTTTTGGTGTGAGGAATCGAGTCCGTACAGGGATCATACTCGCCTCTGTGTGGTATACAGCTCTCTTGTGAAGTAATTGTTGGAGTCAAAGGTTTATTGTCTCACCAACTCCCCACGCCCTTTCTTCAACCTCTTTCTCTTGGCAGCACTGTTGCGTCTTTCACCCTCTACTGTCCCTGCTTCACTGACCGCTGCTATTCTGAGCTGCCTTCTTAAATGCACTCTCACCTTTTTTTCTTTGTAGTCCTAATGCAGCAGTTAAGTGGCACTCCGGGTTCTTCGTATATGCAGGTGGTTAACTCTGGAACTGTCTTCATTAGCATGTGTTTTCTTCTGCCTATGATTTTCCATCTTTTATCTGCAGTCTGTCGAGCTATCTCAGATTTGAATTATCTTCATTAGAACTCTTTTTGTTAAATATTCTTTGGCCTGAATAACTTTATGTATGATAATGGCCACTCTGCCTAAGTAATACGATTTGACCCCACTGCTTTTTTAATATTCATTGTTTATAATGTGATGTAATGTACTGTAAATCATAAACCCAAGCCCTAAGCTACAGTGATGTGTTGAGTTAACTATATCTAGACCAGAGGAGACAAACTCATTTGCTTTGGTTGGCAGAATTTGAGACAGCACATTCCTGTGCGGGCCGCATTAAAGCAGTATGACCGTAGGAGCCATTATGCAACAAGCAGGTAGCTCATTATCAGTCTATTTATCTAATTATATATATATACTGGTATCTACTTGCCTGTCTACCTGTGTGTGTGTGTGTGTGTGTGTGCAGTGCCGGTCCTAGCTTTTCTGAGGCCCTATGCTGGATCTCTATTGGAGCCTTCCTCCCCTTTATTTACATTTCTCCCCCTAACCTACATAATCACACCTCAAGTTATACCCCTGTCCTGAGCGATGAAAAGTAAAAAACTTGCACTGCATGCGTGAAGGGAGTGAGCAAAATGCTGAGTCCCAGTATTTACTCAATAAATTTCTGCCCACAGAGGGACTGAATGAGTCAAGAAACCAACTAGGAATAATTTACAGTCTGAACAAACTATGTACAAACATTTATAGCAATGTCACTCCTAAATGGCGTGAGATTTTTTGCTCAGATTTTATATGCATATAAAATAACCATCTACAATAAGAGTCCTGGGAGGCCAGGTTGTGAAAATAAAAAATGGCTTAATGGCAACATTTTAAAAACATGCTGGGGTCCACAGGGACCCTATTGGCTCATGAAGGATTAAGTCTGGGGGTTGAGGAGGTATTTTTGGAGTTAATAAGCTGACTGAGGTAATATTCTTTCTTTGTTATGTATACTAGTCCTTTATCCCTTCTGTGACCGTGGCCTAGAATTTTCTGTACACCTCAGGTTGATGTAGGGGCCATTTTCTGAAGCTTCAAAAATTGATGTTTTTCCTTGTCATATTGAAGAGAAAATTCAGACGCACCTAACAGTGCAAATTCCATCTTCCTAACCAATTCTGTGGTTTGCAATGGAGCGCGAAAGTCGCAGAAATATCGGCAACTGATATCAGTCGCCAAGAGGTGCTGCTGTAGTGCAACTTCGCATGTGTAAGTTTTTTTTTTTTTTTTAATCTAACCCCAAAGCAATGCGAATGGCGCTGAAATTATTGCGCATATATGAGATATGATGATATCGAATGATTTCAGTACATAATGTTAGGGATGGCTGGAAAAAAAAATTATATTTTTTCACCTTTTTGATATATGTTTATTGTAGTTTCGAGTTATTTTTTACGTTATCTTTGTGCCCATACTTGGGTTTAATTTTCAGCCCTAAATGAGAAAATTGCACATCCTCCGAGGCTAGGCTCTCCCACGGGAGATGAAAGTGGAGGCTAAGATCCCTTTAGCAATATGGAAGTTGAGTAGCAACTTCCAGCTCCCACACCACGTGCATGGCTAAAAGTAGAATCGTAATGCAGTTTCAAAACTACGAATAAGTCTAATCATTACGAATACAGAGACAAAGCAGAAATAAATACGTTTACAGATGGGGGGAAACGTATTTTTTACGTAATAACACGTTCACCTTTCTCTCATTTTACCTTGTTATTTTTGCAATATATGACGCTGTCTCGTAAACAGGGTGTGTGTGTGTGTTTTGCAAGGGAGGAAAAAGATTATATTTTCTGTGTGGGTCGAGATAATGGGTGTAACTATATGTTTTTAGGTATGGCCACGAGCGAAAAAATCGTACATCCACTCATCATGGCAGCAGGTGATGAACTGACAGATGATATGAGAGAGCGTGAAATGAAGGTCAGTCTCATGTCCTAGATGTTCGTTCACTTCCCGAAAGTTTTCAGGTTTCTACAAGTCGCACTGCATCGAATGATCCAAACCATTACCACAAACCTGAGCAAATAGGTCAAGATACCTAGACAAAAGTGTATTTTGCACCTGTTATCGTCTTTTTTGTTTGTGCCTGTATTACTTCATAATCGTAAACAGGTGGTTGTGTGTGTTTTTCAAGAGAGGACAATGATGGTATTTTCTGCCTGGGTCGAGATAATGGGTGTAGTTGTGTTGTTTAGGCATGGCCAGGAGCGAAAAATCGAAAATCCACTCATAAAGCAGCAGGTTCTGAACTTCTTGATAAGGTGTATGGGAGTGTCGCGTAGGTCAGTCTGAAGACGTTCAGAACATTCGTTCACTTCCCAAAAATTTTTGCAGTTTTTTTTAGGCCGCACTCAACGCCTGCGGCCACTTATATGCTAAACGTCATTCGATGCTGGCGGCCACGGAGGGGTTAACCTGTTTCTTCAAATCCTTATATTGACTTTGTAGGTTCGGATATAGTCGTTCAGTTTTTAGGATTTTCTGGGATTTATTTCTGTTTTTCATTGGCTTCACGAATTTCGTCAGTCATCCAAGGGGAGGGGGGTCGGCGTAACGTTGTGGTAACAGTAGGAGCACAAAACTCTAAATTTGTGGTAATGATTGATGTTCATGTATTTACTTCTTCATTTACATTATCTATGTACTATTTTATCTAGGTTATCGTTTCACTGAGAATTTGCAAGCAAAAGGTGTCCTTATCATACTGACGTAAGTCACAAAAAGTGTTTATGGTGGGGGGACGTTTTGTGTTACTAATATTTATTGTAGTAGTCATAAGATCGTGGTCTGCGACAGGATAAGGGATTACATCGGAGTAAAGTACTCAGTCGAGTTTGTTAGCAATAATTATGTCAAGCTGGGTGGCCGAGGTAGGTGTGATTTGAGTGGGTTTATTTATGGTTTATGTTAATTTATTGTTTCTGATGATACGATGTAATTTACTATTGTTCTGAAGAAGATCCTCATTTAGATCGCCAAGGAGAAAGATTGGTGTGCTATGAGAGCACATAGTTCGTAGGACATCGACAATATAGTCAAAGGAATTTGATTGGGCCTCAGGGTGTCTGTACATGCAGTCTATTATAACTGAAGGCAATTTTCTGCATTGAACTCTTAGCCATGGATCCTCGATACCTGTTTGCTGTGTTACATGTGTTTCAATGATGTCAGAGTTTAGGGATTGCTTAACATATACACAAACACCTGACCCACGCCATGATCGAGTCTATGCATTGTGAAGCTGGATATATTGTATTTACATATGCATTCGGAGTGTGGGAAGATAGCCAAGTCTCACTGACACAAAGAACATCCATATTTCTGTCATTTATTAAAGTCTTAACTTCTTCCAAGTTGGGTAGTAAGGACTCTGCATTTATATGTTCAATAGTGTGAAAATCCTTTTTTAAATAAGAGTTTTGACTATCGGCCTGACCTTCTTTGCCGAAAACCTAGCAAGTGTAAAGATGGCATAGTCGGCTTTTGTGACGACAGTTATAAGTCTTAGAGTACTATATTTTATTGTCGAATCTGCATCTTGACTGATGATGGTTCATTTCACCACAGTTGTAACACCCAGCCTTGCTACAGTCACTGTATCGGGTAGGGTGCGAGTGTAGTGAGTGTGGTGACGGTGGTGGCGGTTGGTAAAGGGAGGTTAGGGGTGGGAGGAGGCGGACGTCTCGGGCCTCCTAATGGGGTAGTGTTCCTCTTGTCCCTCCTGTTCCATTTCCTCCCTTATGTCCTGTTCGTAGAAAGGTTTTCTGTTGTGGCGCCGGTTTCGACTTGCTATTTGCCAGCCATCTTGATCCACGTGGTGATGGGCATTTTCTTCATGGGTTGGCAGTCTGTTGTATCTATTCTCATTAATTTTTCTTTCAGCTGCTGACTGTTTTTCTTGACTTTGTCCCAGTTAATGCAATCCTTGAAGCTGGGCCATTGCTTTGTCATTTCCTTGAGTAGTCGAAGAGCCCCATCCCTGTTTAATATAGATCCTTGGTATTTACCGTGGGCAGTGTAGCAGGACTTGTCAACTTCCCCGGTTCCCAAGGTGAAGGCAAGGGTTGGGTTTATGGTGCTTAATACGTTGTATTTGCACCCTTTTTGTATTTGATTGTTAAATGAGTTTATTTTGTCCTGCAAAGTGTCTGATCGCAGGCTGCGGACATGCTGACTCACACAGATGTCCATGTTGTCGTTTTTACGTTGCAGCTCAATTATTAGTGCACCCAGGTTGTCCAGTACTGGAGCGGAGTTTTCATTTTCCATCGCCTCCAAAAGACCACAACATGATGGGGTCCATGACAGTTTTTCCTGCAGCCAGCATTATAGTAGGCCCATGTTTGCTTCGTGCAAAGTACGGATGGAACACCTGTGTTGATGGGTTGCTCCGACGTCTTTTAAGTTTATGTCTCCTAGCAGTAGCGTTTTTCCTTCATACTGTCGCTCTCATGGGACATCACGGCGAGAAAGAGAGAGAGAGAGAGAGAGAGAGAGAGAAGCATACCGATCAGCGCAAAATGTGTGTGTGTGTGTGTGTGTGTGTGTGTGTGTGTGTGTGTGTG
>JAGKTI010040153.1:0-10450 GCA_018397915.1 Birgus latro
CTGGGCAGAAATACAGTATAAAAAAGATGTGACTCAGGGGTGGGTTGGCTCCAGTACCTTTTAAAGGACCTCTCTCTGTTGCGGACAGCATT
Organism: Birgus latro; assembly: GCA_018397915.1. NCBI lineage: Eukaryota > Metazoa > Arthropoda > Malacostraca > Decapoda > Coenobitidae > Birgus > Birgus latro. The sequence goes on from JAGKTI010040153.1 coordinate 93, forward strand.
AGAACAAGCGTGATTAAACCAAGGCTTTCTTGCACTAGTCAGAGGATCTGAAAAAGGAATGTATGCTTCCATGCCCGAGAGAATAACCTACGTAATGTGCAGGGCACACTCAGACGGCTCCCGGCCATGGAAGCAATAATCATTCCAAGGAAAATCAAAGAAGTACTGCCTGAGGGCCTCCCAATCTTCAGCTCCAAAGTGCCACAGGCAGCGTTTCCTTGGAGGGTCCACAGGCTGTACTGGAGCAATAGGACAGGTTAAGGTAGTAAGGTTATGATCGGAGGAGCTCAACGGAGAGAAAAGATTAACAGTGTAAGCAGAAGGATTAGTTGTTAGGAAAAGGTCAAGTATGTTGGAACTCTCTCCAAGGCAGTCAGGGACACGGGTAGGGTGCTGTACAAGCTGCTCTAGGTCATTAAGGATAGAAAAGATGTAGGCTTGTTCACCAGGTGGATCAGTGAAAGGAGAGGAGAGCCAAAGGTGGTGGTGAACATTGAAATCTCCAAGAATGGAGATTTCAGAGAAAGGAGAAATGGATAGAATGTGTTCCATCGTAGAAGTAAGATAGTCAAAGAATTTTTGATAGTCAGTAGAATTAGGAGATAAGTAAACAGCACAGACATATTTAGTCAGAGAATGACAGGAGAGCCGAAGCCAGAGAGTAGAGAATTCAGAAGAATCAAGTTCAGGAACACGAGAGCAAGATAGATCGTTGCGTACATATACACAACAGCCACCTTTGGCTTTGAAATGAGAATAGAGAAAGTAGGAGGATACAGAATAGGGTTTGCTGTCAGTTGTCTCAGACAGCTGAGTCTCAGAGAGAAAGAGAAGGTGAGGTTTAGAGGAGAAGAGGTGGTGCTCAACAGAGCAAAAGTTAGAGGAAAGGCAGCGAATGTTACAGAAATGAAGAAGGAGTGAGTCAGACAGTGGTTCCAGGCAGCTCCGAGAGTCGTCACCGGGAGAGGGGCTAAATCACTTTTCCAAACGGCTCTACCTCATTCCCCTCTCCCATTAAACCTTCCAAGTCCAAAGATGACACCACTGACATTCCATCATCATCGTCTTCCCCAGGAAGTGCAGCAGACGATGTAGAGGCAACTGGCTCCTGTTGTTCTTGAGTTTGCTAGTAGCATGTGATCAGTGTTTGTTTTCTTCTGTTGCCTTCCATATTGTGCCTTTCAATGTAATAACGAAAAGTGGTTTCCACTCCACTGAGCACTTCCTGTGTCTTAAAGTAGCTGGTTTCATTTGCCTTGACCTCTTGTCTCAGAACATCCACTGCCGCTAGAATTTTACTGATCTTTGACATGGGCAAATTGTCGTCCTCCACTGGATTCTGCTCAACAAGCTGCTCAGATCTGGCCTCTTGTGCAGTGTGTACTGGGGGGAGGAGGGGAGCTCAATATGGGAGATGGTAGTTATGGCCTACTCTCTCCCCCAATTTCATTCACTCGAGGTTCAACTTGTTCATTATGGTTTTTGGACCTGATTAGCCCCTGCTCATTCACTAGGCGAATCATTTACTCTGAATACATTCACTGTGCGAGGGCACTGTGCATCATCTACTTTAACTCTCATCTTCCTGTTGTTGAGATATGTGGAAATAAGTGGAACAAAAGATGAGAGGCCATAGAACAGGAGTTTGGATTGCAGGGAACAGTAACAAACTTTGTCAAAAGCCTCAGAAATATCAAGGGCTACTCTAAGGGTTACTCCATGTTGGTCAGTTGACTGATGGATGGTATGAGTCAGGAGATTGAATATATCAACAGCAGATCTTCTGTGGTAAAAATCAGACCGTCTGTCATTAATCATGTTGTTGGATTCAAGATGTCTAACAATGTATTTATTATTATCATTCTCAAATACTATGCCAGAAGAAGATGTGATTCCTATTGGTCTGTAATCACAGAGGTTACAGGAACTTCCTTTCTTTGGAACTGGGTGGATATTGGCTTCCTTCCAAGAATTAGGTAACATCAAAGTACTGTATGTATGCATATTCTGAATAGTGCAGCTATAACAAGCGCACATTCTTGGGAACACTTTTTCAAAACAATCGGAGGAATTTCATCTGGTCCTGAAGCTTTGTTTATTGGTATATTACCTAGGATGGATTTTATATAATTTCCTAGTCAGTATCGTTTGTTGAGAAATTTTGGGAGGGTCAAGTTCTACTACAAGAATGTTCTGAATGACTTCGTCTAAGAACGTTCACATTTCCATCCACGTCATTTATAGTGTCTCCATCTGAAGATTTTAGTGGGGAAATGGGTGATGACTTGTTAAAGTTATTACTGAAAGAACTGAGAGCTGACCAGAATATTCTACTGTCATTAGGACTTAAAAGTTTGAGTGCTTGGTTGTGAAGAAAGTTTGATTTGGCGAGATTTATTACTGCTTTTGCATGGTTTCTAGCAATTTTAAACTGACTGTGGGATTCGTTTTTTTTTTAAATTTCAAGTAAAAGTTATATGCTAAGGACATTTGGGTCACAGATCTGGTACAATTGCTGTCAAACCATTTTTTGGAAGTCTGATTTTTCAGTAAATTGTCGACTGGATATGAACAATTCCATACCAGCTTGTAGTATGTCATTAATGTGGGACTGGGTAGAACTAATATCAACAGAAAAGAAAGACTGCCATGAAATATCAAAAAGATAGTTTCTAAATCCATCCCAGTCTGCCCTATCAAAGTGCCATCTGGCCACCCTGACTGGTTCAGAATGGGGAGATATACAATGAAGCTTTGATGCGACCGTGGTCAGAGAATCCAAATGGTGACATTTCCTCTATCCTTTATTAACCCGCCCAGTCCCGACCGTTTTTTTACCCAGCCTACCCCCAGATCTCGACCGATTTTCTACTTTTTGTTTTTTGGCTGAAACCTTCGCTTTTGGTGAGAAACATCGAAAAAGCATAGAGAAATCGCGATCCTGAGGTAAAAAAAATGTTGATACAGGTGGAACTCAACCTTACGTTTTCCTTCTTTTCCAGGGTACCTGGCTAAAGAAAACGAACTATGGAAGGGTTAACTAATTCAACCCACTTTAAATTATGTATTTATTTGGTACAAATTTGTGTGTAGTACAAGTCCATATTGGTTTTCACACAATAATATAGGTGTTAATAAGCAATGTTCACTCACCCAAAACCCCAGTATATGGCACCTTCCTTTACAACATTACCACCTCATCACTTCTGTTTGTTTCTACCTCTAGCTTCTTTGTTTCTTTGTCCTCCACCTCAAGAATCACTTTCACCGTCAATTTCGTCATTGGAGAGACCGTCAGGCAACATACCTTTACTGGCTAGGTTACTGCTAACAGGTGAATTGCCTAGTGTGGGGGGGGGAGGTGGGGGAAGGGGGGATTAGGTGGGTCCAGGCAGTATCCCCGCTTGACAGCAGGTAGAGAAAGGTCTCCCACATATGCCTATCAAAAATCACCCGCAAATGTTGAAAAATGTGCACACAATGGGCCTTGCAACTGCGTGATGCACGATGCACGTCGTTGGGTCTGTCCGCGGAAAAAAGTTGCAACGTGCATCGTACATCAGTGGGACTCGGAGGGTTAATCTGTGCTATTTGTCAAGAATAGGTCCAAGAGGCAAGCACTATGGTCAGGATTGTCTGGTATTCTGGTTATTTGTTTTACCAACTGTGTGAAATGAAACGATTCAGCAAACATCTTGCATTCTACATCAGTACTGTCAGTCCTGGCAGAACACAATGACCACTCTACATTACGGACGTTAAAATCAACAAAAACGGTTATTTCTATGGTAAGGGTGAGGTTAAGGTTAGTCAACTATGAGTATATGGAGTCAAATATGCTGGGTTCTGAAGAAGCATTGGAGACTGATAAACTGTACAGCTATATCTGCTTATATTTAGGTTATTTAGGTTGTATAATGAGTCAGTAAAGTTCAAGATGGTGTCAACTGCATACAGTACATCCTTCAACTTTGCGAACTTTAACTTAGCGATTCACCAGTTTTGCGAGGTAGTTCCAAAAGTCATGTATTTTTTAACATTTATGAACTTTGTGACTGATCACACACTTTGCGAGGTCGAGTGGTGGGAGAGTCATCTTCCCGCACTACTTTGCCACCCCAAGTAATGACATCATAATTCACTGGGCGTACTGAGCCTCCTAGTTCAGTGGTCTGCCGCCCCGCCACATTTATTTGCACCTGTTTCCAACCAAGGTCACTGACCCTCACAATTTCGTGGTGCTCCTCGCAATACCCCAGCAGTCTAACCTTGCACGAATGTTATCATGGCGCCAACAGGTAAGAAGAACAAGAAAATAATTTTGGAGACCAAACTGAAAATGACTGAAAGGAAAAAAGCAGATGAAGGTAATTCTGCTATTGGTCAGGAGTTTGGTGTTGGTGAATCGACAGTGAGAATGATTTTAAAGAACAGTGAACAAATCAAGCAATCAGCGAATAACTATGGAGGTGCTCAATTTGATGGTAGAATGCTGGTGGACAACAAAGAAGTGCTAATAAAACTGGAAAGATATCTTGCTCACTACATTCAAAGAAAGGAAAAGGAAGGGGTTGCATTAGATGGGCGCCATATAAGGGAGCAGGCAAAGATAGTCTATCACACGTGCCTTAAAAAAGCCATTAATCCTCCAACAAAACCTTTCAAGGCATCGAATGGGTGGCTATGCCAGTTCCTCAAAAGGAAGGGGTTTAAACACATCTGGTTCAGCGGCGAGTGAGGCAGTGCTGACTACAAATTGTTCGGCTTCACCCCCAGGTAAGCACTTTTTCCCACTCTTTCTCTCAACTCTACCTCTTAATTTTACGATGATAAATGAAACAAACATGAACTGATGTACTGTACGGTAATATTAATAAGAAAACATCATAGGCAAGAAACATTTTAAAAATAAATGCATTTACACTGATGTGAAGACTGGCGTGGTTTACGGGACTGGTGGCGGGGCGAGGCTTAGCTACTGTGGCCCCGCGGGGCCTACATCATCACAATCACTGTTGGCAGATATTTCCACATCTTACTGTGTTTTTCTGCCTCTCTCATGAATCCCTCGAAGTCAGAATCGTCACTGGGGTCATCAAAATGAAAAAGGTTAGGGATGCTAGGATCGCTGGCTGCTTGGGGAGGGGTGGCAGGACGGCTGGTCGATGGGGCAGGGTCTCTTGGGGTTCTCTTGAATTTTGTGATTTGAGACTGCTTCCTCTTGTTAACCCCATCTCTGTGGAGGTCAGCATAAAAGCAAAGCGGCCAAGAATTAACGATGCATAACCTGGCCAATATTCTCGCCGTCACTAACCAGCTGAAAAAAACCATCGTGAACAACGAATGTGACAATTTAGGGCTCAGCAAGCATGCAACGGTGTTGAAGGGCCCTTCGTTTTTATGCTGACCTACACAGAGATGGGGTTAACAAGAGGAAGCAGTCTCTAATCAGAAAATTAATGAGAACCCCAAGAGACCCTGCCCCATCAACCAGCCGTCCTGCCACCCCTCCCCAAGCAGCCAGCGATCCTAGCATCCCTAACCTTTTTCATTCTGATGACCCCAGTGACGATTCTGACTTCGAGGGATTCATGAGAGAGGCAGAAAAAACACAGCAAGATGTGGAAATATCTGCCAACAGTGATAGTGATGACTTAGGCCCCGCAGGGCGACAGTAGCCAAGCCTCACCCCGCCACCAGTCCTGTACACCAAGCCAATCTTCACATCAGTGTAAATGCATTTTTTTTTTTAATGTTTCTTACCTATGATGTTTTCTCATTAATATCACTGTACAGTACATCAGTTCGTGTTTGTTTCATATCATCATAAAATTAAGACGTAGAGTCAAGAGAAAGAGTGGGAAAAAGTGCTTACCGTGGGGTGATGTCGACCAATTTGCCTTTATTTCATATATTTAATTGTTTGAATTTGGCGAATTTTGATTTTGCAAGGGTTTTTGTCGACCATATTCTCGCAAAATTGATTTGGTATAACAACAGGTGTCACTCTTGTTATGGATGTTTGCGAGGAGATGGTAACCAGGAAAACCAAACGTCAGTAGCTGGAAAGAAGTGGGTTACTGTGTGGAATAGGGCTAAAGAGGATACACACTGGAGAAAGAAAAAAAAAAACAGAACTCAGACTGGTTCTAAGACCACAGACGTTAGTAAAATATAAGGCCAAACCCACACCTCGGACCAGGACTGACCAAAAGTTGACGAAAAAGGGCGGACCGGACAAAGAACTTGGTAAGGATTGCGACTTGGAATATAAGGGGTATGAATGATGAGGTGAAAGAGAGAGAGATCGTACAGGTGCTTGAGAGTGCGAAAGTGGATGTATGTGGAATAACTGAAACTAAATGGAGAGGAGAAAGCGTGAGAGAATGGGAGTATGGGTGGTGCATATGCGCGGGAGTAGGTGAGAATGAGAGGGCAAAAGGAGTGTGTATTGCTGTGAGCAACAGATGGAAGAAGAGTGGAGTATGGATCAGTTGTGTGGAGGACTGTGTGGGTAAGAGTGAAAGTTGGACTACAAATGTGGGCAATTGTGTGCGTGTATGCGCCAACGCAAGATCGTGTAAATAGAGTGAGAGGAGAGTTCTGGACAAATGTGGAAGCCTGCTTGGAAAAGTTTGAAAGGAATGATAGAGTGTTTTTGATTGGAGATATGAATGGAAAAGTAGGGACTGAGAAGGTGGATGGAGTGGCTGGTGAGTGGGGTGTGCCTGCAGAGATGGATGAGAATGGCAGTGCTTTAGTGGACATTTGTGCCAGCAGGGGGTTGGCGATAGCTAATACCCTCTTCAGGCACAAAATGATCCAAAGGTATACATGGCGAGTGTTGAGAAGGGTGGATGGTGAACTGAATGAATGGAAGGCAATCACTGACTATGTGTGTGTGGATGAAAGGATGAAAAGATGTGTAATGGATGCAAGAGTACAGTATATAGAGGTTGGGGGACCACTTGGCGGTGGCCAGAATCAGAATCCAAGCAAGATGGAGGAAGAGAAGAAAGAAAGGACAAGAGGAAGTAGTTCTTACAAGGAGGGTAGAAAAGTTACAAGAGGATAAAGGCTGAATATAAAAGGGAAGTGGAGGAGCAATTGGGTAAATATAGTTTGGAGCAGATGGGGGATGTGAAAGGTGTGTGCAAGATATTCACAGAAGAAATCTGTGCAGCATGTGAGATGGTGTGTGGGGTGAAGAGAAGACGAAAGGGGGTTCAGGGAACAGCATGGTGGACTGAAGAGGTGAGAGAGGCTGTGACACAAAAGAAGAAAGCATATTGTGAGTGGATGAGGAACAGGGGCGTTGAAGAAGCTGAGAGATGGACGAGAGAGTTATATGTAGATAGGATGAAAGAGGTAAAAAGATTAGTAAGACAGAGTAAGAAGAGAGTGGATAAGAAATTTGGAAGGAATTTGAGTGCAAAGTGGAGGGAATGTAAGAAAATGTTCTGGAAAGAGGTAAAGAAAGCTAGACAGGGGGCCAACGAAGTTAGTGGGGGTGTGAAAGATAAAAATGGTAGATTACGAATGGAGAAGGGAGAAAAAGTGAACAGATGGAGAGAACACTTTAACGAATTGTTGAGCATAAAGAATGAAAGTAATGCAAGTATAAGTGGCTGGGGAATGGCAGGGAGAAGGAGGGCTGTGAGAAGAGAGGAAGAAATCAGTAGGATGGAAGTGGTGCAAGCAATGAAGAAAGTTAAAATGGGGAAAGCCCCAAAAATGCTGAAGCATGGGGGAGAGATACTAATAGAATGGATGTGCAAGGTGTGCAGATTGGCCTGGGAGGAAGGTAGAGTCCCAGAGGATTGGAAGTCAGGTATTATTACTCCTCTGTACAAAGGAAAAAGAGAAAAAGAAGTATAGTGGAAAGGTTTTTAGAGAAGGGAAAGAAGTTGTATGCAGCCTTCATGGATTTGGAGAAAGCATATGACAGAGTGGATAGACAAGGATTGTGGAACGTATTAAAAATATATGGAGTGGATGGGAAGTTGTTGAAGGCAGTGAAGAGTATGTATGAGGGTGCTAAGGCTGCAGTGCGTGTGGATGGCAAACTGAGTGAATCTTTCCATTTGAAGGTTGGATTGAAACAAGGATGTGTCATGTCACCATGGTTGTTCAATCTGTACATGGATGGGGTTATAAAAGATATATAAAGTTGGGCAGTGGATGTTGGAGCGGCCCTAGTGAGAGAGGGCAGTGTTTGGAAACTCCCTGTAGCATTGTCTGCAGATGATACTGTGTTGTTGAGTGAAGATAAAGGGGAGCTGCAAGGCTTGGTAGATGAGTTTGGGAGAGTGTGTAAGAAACGGAATCTAAAGGTGAATGTAGGGAAGAATAAAGTGATGGTCTTCGAGAGAAGTGAAGCCAGTGAATGTACAGTGAGATTGGATGGGGAGGATATGGAGAATGTGAGTGCATTTAAGTACTTGGGTAGTGTGATGAGTAAGGATGGAAGTCTGGAGGGTGAAGTGCTTGAAAGGGTGCAGCATTGAAAGAAGGTTGCTGGTTCGTTGAAAGTGATAAGAAACAGGGAAGTGAGCATGGAAGTGAAAAAGTTGTTACATGACAGTATAGTGAAACCAACTCTAACATATGGAAGTGAAGCTTGGACCCTGTTGGAAGGACAGAAGTCAAGAGTGAGAGCAGTGGAAATGAGTTATTTGAGAGGAGCATGTGTAGTCACATGGAGAGACAAACTAACAAATGAGGAAGTGAAGGAGCGTTGTGGTGTGGATGTGGATATGATAGGAAGCGTTAGGAGAAACATGTTACAGTGGTTTGGGCATGTGGAGAGGATGGAGAGTGAAAGACTGATGAGGAGAGTGTATGTGAGTGAGGTGGAGGGGGGGAGAGGGAGGGGGAGGCCGAGGATGAAATGGAGGGATGGAGTGGAGAGGTACATGAGAGAGGGGGGTGTGAGTTGGGAGCGGGGTAGTGAAATGGCGGGGGACAGAGTGACATGGAGGCGATTTGTTTGTGGCCACCCCGTGCGGGATTGAGGCATCTGGCAATAGATAGATAGACAGACCCACACTTCTCCTCTAACAAGCACGATCTTTGGTTGCAACAAGTGCTGTCGGCAAAGTCACATGATCATGACCAGGAAAGCCCTGTACCAGCCTTACCCTGCTGGTGGTGGCAATCCGAGGTACCATCGAACCTGCTCTTAATACTGCAGCGGCCATTGCTGAGGGGGCAACGGAAATAGTGCTATGTCTGATGTTCATTCAGTGTGGTGCAGACAAGTGGAGGTAAAATTTTATGAGAGTATGCTGGCCTACTCTTTGTGTTAATGAAAACAATGAAAATGTTCAGCCAAGAGAGATGGTCAGGAACAAGTCCAGAGAACTGGTGAAATGAGAGATCTAGCTCTCCCTGTCACCAGCTTGCCATCCACCTTCGGAGTAAGACCGACTGGTAATACAGTCTTCTCCCTCACCCAAACCTAAGGAGTGTTACAGTACATACTACCTTAACAATACAGTAATCCCTCCACTATTCAATGTAATAGAGCCAAAGGCATGTCCGGACATTGGTCTTGTCCGAATATTGGCCATTAAGGCTCCAGCACCGGTCATTCATGACCCTAACCTAACCTAACCTAACCTAAATCAGAAAACTACCTTCCTACCTCCCTACCGGACATGTATAGCACTTATTTAGGTCCCTTTTCACATAAATAATGCACACAAAGCATGAATTAATTGAATTTTAACCAAAAAATGATGATTTATAGGTGAGAAAGGCATAGGTGCTCAGAACTTGCCACCATAGTATAAGTAAGTATTGGACATGGAAATCATCTTTTCTCACATTTTATGCACTAAATTATTGGATACAAAGCATCAAATACAGTAAATGATGTAAACTGTTCCCAGAAAAATGGTTAGGTTAGGTTAGGTTAGGTTAGGTTATGACTGGACATGAAATTCACTGGCATTCACCTTTTTCACAGCTAGTGCACTAAAATAATGAACACAAAGCATGAATTCATTTAAATTTTACCCAAAAAGGATGAATTTGAGGTAAGTTAGGCTCAGCTGTTCACTGAGTTGGCAGCTTTGTTTAGGTACAGGACATGAAAATCAATGGCATTCATCTTTTTCACAGCTGGTACACTTCAATACTAGTGGTAACCATGCATGAACAAATTAAATTAAAAGCAGGAAATTATGATTACCAAATGGTTAGGTTAGGTTAGGTTAGGTTATGACCGGACATGAAATTCACTGGCATTCATCTTTTTCATAGCTGGTGCACTTAAAAACCATGCATGAAAAAATTAAATTGAAAGCGGGAAATTATGATTAACATTTATGGTAATTTTTTAACCCATTTACAGC
>JAGKTI010040154.1:0-10450 GCA_018397915.1 Birgus latro
TTCATGTGTGTGTGTGTGTGTGTGTGTGTGTGTGTGTGTGTGTGTGTGTGGGTGGGTGGGTGTTCTGAAACTACGTGGCGTACCCAGACAATTGAAAAAAGGAAAAGACACATTTTATTAAGGAAAATTACAAGCGTACCCCACTATCCCCCTTGCATATTTTAACTGACGGGAAATATATAGCTAGTCTACGATAAAGTGAGAGGGAGAGAGAGAGAGGGGGGGAGGGAGGGGGGGGGGGGGGTCAGCCTTTTAAGTCAAGTTCCGGTCACTGACGAATCAAATGTGGCGAGGCTCCCACTCCCCTTTTGGCTAGGTACTCTCTGCATCACCTCTTACTCACCTTCACCTCCCTCTCTCCCTCACCTCACTATCCTGACATCTCCCTCACCTCACTATCCTGACATCTCCCTCACTTCACCATTCCCTCACCCCGCCTCTCCTTCACTCCATCAATCCCTCATCTACACCCAGTCCACTGTCTAGAAACCCAAGAAGCTACTGCCCATATCTTTTGTCTTCTCTCCCTGATTCTCATACATACTCTACTGTTCCTTCCGGCCCCGTTAGCCAGTTTACCTAACTTAACATAGCCCAATAGGTAAGTTTCCAAAGTTTGTGTCTTCTCTCGATCTAACGCATATTACATTTACCCCACCGACCGTCTCAGCCAAGCCCATTCAGTCACCTCACTCACTTCCCTATCTTTTACTCTCAAGAAACCAAACACGCCTTGAAAACACGGACCCAAACCTTTGATCTCGGCGCTCGTGCGTTCTCTTTCATCCTCCACGTATCCATATTTACAATCCATTAATACGATTTTCTGGAAAACTGGCAGCTTCTTCCCCCACGCGTTAACAGAAAATCCACTGAAGAACGCTACCTAAGGATATATATGTGTGGCGCAGAGTGATATGGCATAGAAAAGTGATCTAGACAACTATGTAAGGCTATATGAACAGGTGAGAATTTTATAGCATGGAAAAGTGAACTAGACAACTACGTTATTTTATACATCAATTCTATAGTATGAAAAAGTGACCTTGACAAGTATGCAAGGCTATATGGTCCTACTCTGAATGCTGGATGTGACTATTGTAGTGTTAAAATCTGTGTGGGTATTAGCGCTCAAAACACCACGGCATGACATAGGCGCGTATTCTCGTCTGGAAAGGAGGCTCCCTAGCACCTCTTCCCCACCGATTTATTTCGGGACACGACTGGCTAATATCGTTTTGTACGTTATTTATGCAGAGTATGATTATATTACAACGATTTACGTAACAGAAGATGACTGCAAGGTGTAATAAGCAGAATAAATCGCTCAGGAAGAGGTGTTAGGGAGCTTCATCAACCGACGAGAATACGAGCCACGGAGGTACAATGTAGGCGACAATGGACGCTTCGTAGCACCTCTTACTTTAGCGATTTATTTTGCATATTGCACCTTAACATTGTATTATGTATTTCCTTTATATCGTTTTAATATCTACACACTGTGCACCAGTAGCATACATGAGGATCTGAAGAGTAATGTGTAGAAAAAATCGTCAAAGAAGAAATATTTCGAGAGGCCATCGAACCAGACAAGAACACCGGACATCCTGTTACCATATTCACACATCTTCCTTTATATCCTCTCTCATAGTCAAAACAAAGTCGATTATTTATTCATTTATTTATTCATATATTTATTGATGTGTTCGACTCCAATTCGGCCCTGATGTCAACCGTCCATACTGAATACGTGCATGAGCTTCTTCATCCACGACAGTTATGGTTGGTTAGTTTTACTGAAATTCAAAATATTACAATTATCTCCTCAAAATGGCAGCTTATCTTTTTCCCAACTAAGACAAATCATATCTGGGCAGAAGGGTAAAGCATATATGTCAGTTATCGAATAGTATTTAAGATATTGTTTAAGTGTGAATAAATCCCCCACTGGAGACCCATTACGTGGTGAAGATAGTGGTAATTCTGGCCTTACAGTGGGTCTAAAGGCCAGCTGATGGAGGCGCATGGGGGATTATCACCAACTGAGTTATGATGGAGAGAGAGAGAGGGGGGGGGGACTAGGGAGGCTAATGTGAGGCAGGAGGGCGATAAATGCTATCTTCTGAATTTAATAACACACAAAAGCGCGGCGGTGACACGTAATTGGGGTGGTTCTTGCAGATAGGTAATCAGAACGCATGTGGAAAGGACGATTATAGGTTATCATGTGGGAAATTATAGACGCTGTATTATAGATGGCATAAGATTTTTTTAAGCAATTTTTCTCTAGCAATTAATTACGCATATTACTCGTGCACTATTTTTTCCTCGTCTGTGTTACTGCGGCAAACATTTTAGGTGCTTGAGGTATATATCATAAATGAGAATACTGTACTAAGGTGCGATAATCAAAATAAATCGCTCAGGAAGAATTCCTACAAAGCTTTCAGAGCCACTTAGAATACGGACCCAAAACTTAGGTGTGAGTTTCGAGGTGGTGAGGTGAGTGAGGGTGTGTGAGGTGACTGAAAGTAGTAGTAGTAATAGTAGTAGTGGTGGTGGTGGTGGTGGTGGTGGTGGTGGTGATGGTGGTGGTGGTGGTGGTGGTGGTGGTGGTGGTGGTGGTGGTGGTGGTAGTAGTAGTTGTTGTTGCTGTTGTGCCTCTGGTCCATCCGAAACTTAAACCTAGCGAACTGTAGGTCAGGGCTGCCCCTCTTTCGCAGCCCACCATCCTCCTTTCGGGGGATACGGAGTGGATATAGTGACGTTTTCATAACCTGGCAGCTCCATCGTCTAGTTACATCGGTGCTACCACTTTGCGCCTCTCACTAGCATCAAGTTGTGTTGTGAAAGGAAGATATAAATCATTATCTCACGCCTTCAACAAACTGTTAGTATATAACTTTTTCTTCTTAGCTCCTTGGGTCACGTGATGTTACTCTACTGGATTAATTCTTACTACATAAAGACGATTTGACTCATCTTAAGGGGAAGTCTTTGCCAGTGAAGGGATCTGTGAAAGCTGCACCTAATCCCCGTAATTCCAAAAGTCTTTTTTAAGCTGAATAAAATCGTCTGGAGATAGTAAGAATAAAGCAAAAAAATACGTCCCCCCCAAGTCCCAACCCATGTCACCCTCATCTCTCATAGCCCTTCATCTCACTCTAGTACCTTCCCTGCATAAATTTCTCCTCCACCTTTCCTCGCTTTGTCTTCTCTTTGATCAATATTTTCTTTCAACACAGCTTTCTCACTCCTGCACCTTAACTCTCACTACTTCTCACACCTTCATTCCCACACTTTCGCTTTCCCTCCTCCTCTCCCTCTGTCTTCTTCCTCTTTCCCTCTCGTACCCTTCCTCCCCTCTTCCTCATCTCACATAATTTGCTCCTCTCCCTCCCCCGCTACTCCCTTTTCAATCATATTCCTCCCTATCTTCCTCGGACCATCATTTCTGCTCCCACCCTCTTATCTCGCCTGTCATTTCTCATTCCCAGAGACCCCGACCTTTCATCGCTCCTCTCTCCCCCTGCTTTTCTCCGTCTCTTCTTCCCTCCCTCCTCCCTGGTCCCTCCTTCCTTCTCTCCCTCTCTTCTCTTTCATCACCTCTATCCCTCCCTCCCTCCCTTTTTTTATCCTCCTTCATCATCTCCACCCCCTCCCTCACTCCCTCCTTGCTTCTCGCCTCGCTTCTCTCTCACCAACTTATCCTCGTTTTTGTCATATTTTTCGTGCCCTTTCATCACACCCCTGTCTCTTTCCTATCTACCTGTTTATCTCTACTAATATCTACCACTCTACTCTGAGGACAGAATTTCACTACAATAGAATTTATTTCTCTTGTATAGAACCACTTCGTCATTCATGCTAGCAATCTTTTCATTCCTTCAGTCCGATGACCTATTCTTTTAAGTTTATTTATGCCATTTACAAACTTTTTTTTTCAACAGATGACAGACTTCTGGTAGGGAAGAGGTTATTCAAAGCTGAATAAAATCGTCTGTAGGCAGCAATAACATAATCTAAAAGGTGTCATCAGAGTAGAGTGACTTAGGCCTACTGACATGTAATAAAAACCCCCACGCTAATCGTTTCCAGCACTGACAGCCCACGCACTCCAAAGCATGTCGCAGTACTGACAGTTCGGTATGTGCGTCCAAGTGACAGGCAGCTCGGTTTCAGTGTCCAAGTGATACCATGTGGAGGTACGTGGCGTCATCAGTAACAGCATCTTTACCATTCCAACTACAATGGCTCCCTAAAGCATCGCCTCTGCTGGCTAAAGAAACGGACCCGTAACTACGTTTTGTTGGGAGGCTTTCCAACATCTCTTCCTAGCCGATGCATTTCTCTATCCGGCATGTTATTATTATTATTATCTTTAATGATAATGAAACTAGATGATGTTACATGTGTATCACGTAAAAAAGAAAATTAATTTGCAGGATGGAGAATAAATGAGGAAGGTAATGGTGCCAGAAAGCCGTCAAAGCTGACAAGAATACCACCCAAGTCCATTAAGTGTGTGATATAACTAATGGAGGTACTCACTTTTGGCTTTCAACCCACCTTCCCACTTTCTCTGCGTTCTCTACTGTCCATTCATTTTTGATTGATGGAATTCATGTTTCATACCCGTTCCCTCTCCTTCTCTCTTATCCTGTTACTTCCTCCTTTGTCTATAATCCTCTTTCCTACACTACCTTCTCCATCAATCCCAAATCCCCTTTCACCATTTTCCATCTCAATTCGTCCTATCTGCCGCCTTTCTCACTCCTTGTTTTTCCCACCAGTGACGCATTCACTCCCCCTTCTGCTGTATTTACTGGCTCCTTCACTCTCTGCACGCACTCATAAAAACAGCAAGTACGTTGATCTGATACCGTATATATCACTCTGAAACCTATAAACAGGATAGTATCATTATACTTATTATGAGTTACAAATCACATGTGATAAAGATACATTCCACATTCAAAAAATAAAACGTATTTTATTCAGTAACTAAAAGCCAGTAGTAACCTTATCCCGCTGGAATGGAAAGTGCGACTACCAGTGTGTACCACGATCCTTTAATGCCAAATACTCTTGTCTATAATGTCATCTTGTCTAACTTAATTTCATATAAGCTAGATAGATTTATAAATGAAAGTGGAAGTCCAACTTTCTTACTCCCTTTCATCTTCCTCTCTGTCTTACTGTCTTCAGCCCCGTAATATTTCTTGGTCTATCTTGCCTCGCCGTTCTCCACATTCTCATCTCGGTATCCTTCATTTTCTCTTGGTTTATCTTGTCATTCTTTCTTTCTTTCACCCTCCTCATCTCTCCTCCCTCTCCACTGTCTCATTCCCTCTCTTCTCCTCACTGATCACGCCTTTCCTCCCCCTTCCATCCAGTCCAATTAACTTCCTCTCTCTCTCTCCTTCTCTCCTCTAGTCCCTGCCTCTGCATGGGAGGGCGTGGTGTAAAGTCTGTGTCTGAACAAATGAGGAAGGCGACTTAACTGACGCCTATCGACCGCACGAGGATCACTATAGCTGAGAGTCAAGTTACGCTAAGTCTCAGGTCCGTATTCGTGTAGATTAAGGAGGCTCCCAATCGCTCTTCCTTAGCGATTTATTTTTGGATGTGGTCGATCAATAGCTTTCTGCACGTTAGTCATGCAGATTATGGCGCCGTTACGATTTATAGAACACAAAAGAGGACAGTAAGGTGTTATAAGCAAAATAAATCGCTTAAGAAAAGGTAGTAGGGAGCTTTCTTAACCGACAAGAGTACGGGCCTCAGACCTAAACCAGGAGCCAGAACAGTCGGAATTACATATAACACCTAAACCTGTAGCGTGGCCGTGATCATGTCTGACACATTTCACGCTCACTGGCTGTGTCATATTCTAGTGCCGACAGTGTTGACGTAAACTCACAGATAATGAATCACACACACGGGAAATACAACCCAGCCACACGCTTATTACACACACACACACACACACACACACACACACACACACACACACAAACACACACACACACACAAACACACACACAAACACAAACACACACACACACACAAACACACACACACACACACACACACACACAGCAGGGTACTACCAACAACAAAAACAACTGCAGGGAGAGAGGGCTGGCAAAAAGTTGAAAAATACTGAGATGAAATGCAACACAGTGGAGGGGGGCAGGGAAAAGGGAAGCAACACTGGCGAATATTAATTGCTGGCAAGTTACCAAGGGAAGTGTTATGGAAGCTCCCTAACACACGAGCAACTCTCTTGTCAGTACATTTACGCATCTGGCCCGTGAACACATTTTAGGATAAATAACACAACAGATAATACTGAAGTGTGTTCCGCAAGATATATCACTACACACAAGATACTATGTTCTTTTTACTCTAACTTTGCATAAAACTGCTATTGCTCCGTCTTGAATACTGAGTTGTAACAATTACCACTATAATACGAAACTAATCAAGAAGAAGTGATGTGGAAAGGATGTAGAGCCGTAGCATTGTCCTTTTCCGTCGCTGAGCTACGTAGAATAAGCTGTAAGAAGACAAAAATCTAGGCAAGGGTAAGGTAACTATTGTAAGTCTTCTTACCCTGCGAGAATGACGTCACTGGTGTCTGTTCACCCGCCGGAACAGGAACAAGCAGAGCAGGGGCCGCAGGAAACATTACTCCATCGGGAGAGGGCACTGTCTCTTCATGACGGAGGACATCAGAAGGGAGCCTCGATAAACAAGGAACAGAATTAACTGAACTTAAGCTGATGTAACTGAACTTCAGATGAATCTGATCCCTTTATTACGGTGTCGTCATTTTTCTTAAATTTATGCCTGCTACTTTCAGAGGCTTATATTTAGCTCATAAGAGTTCCATCTTGAATACAGAGCTGTGACAAAATGTTAACACAACAATATGCCAGTCACGAAAAAATGTTACGAAAAGGATGGTGAGCCATACTATTGGCTTAGTCTGTCTTTGAGCTGCGAGAAATATGCTGCAAAATGACAAATAAATATCCGACATGTTAAGATTAATAAAGTACAACTAACAACACCAGAACCAACACACACACTTCACTGGTATGTTACGGATAAAGACCATAGAAAAAAAAATGTAGAATTTCGAGGGAAAAAAAAAAGTGCTGACAGAATATCAGGTAACACGTCCAGCCACAAAAAACTGGAGGATGTTGGTCAGGCCAGGTGGCGCTGCTACAATATTTTGGCTGAAACAAAGGCGCAGAGGAAACAAAACATTGAGGGTTGTCGTAACGAAATATTGTGAGAATGTTGGTCGGGGCTTAGCTAGCATGCGGACGATGTGTTCCTTGATTCTTTTCCTTTGCTAGTATAATGTTTCTGTCAGCCTAATTCATGCTTCCTACACGTGGCGCCACTAGGCACTTTACGTGGGGCAGCTGTGGCGTCCATCTAAGACCCAAACCTCACATTTTGTTGCACTTCACTGTAGAAAGGACCCTGGTCCGAGCTTGGTGAGGCACTATCTACAACAAAGGGGTACCGGATTCCTACACGTTTAATTTAGTGTACTGCACCAGCAGTATGGTCCTATACAAGTAGTTGCTTACCTGTGGTCGACGGATCTTCTGGACCAGACAGACTCTTTTCTTCCTTATATTTTTCCTCGACTCCTGGGTGGATGAATGTAACATTTTTTGCATCTTCCTACATTCCTTTCCTCTTATTCACATTATATCACCGAATATTTATCTTGTATAATTTTCACGAGCTCTTGCCAGTATCTACTTGACTGCCGGTGGTGTCTGATTGTATTATGTGTTCTACTGCATGTCATCCTCAGGCTTAGGACGTTTTGGAACGATACAGCGAAATCTAAACTCTTGTACTAAGAATCGGAGAGACTGGAATAAGAGGCGATTGTTTGTTTGCCTGCCACAAGAGAACTCCATTGTGAAACCTTTGAGTACTCTATATTTGAAGTTAATTTTTGGTCTTGAAGTTAGAAGTCCTCTTATTATTTTTGAAAGACCAATGGCTTAATCAAGAGAGTGAAGTAAACTCACTGTGCTAGGCTTATGATTTTAAGGAAAGACTTTATAAGAACTGGAAAGCTCTGTCTGTCTATCTGTCTGTCTTTCTATCTGTCTATCTATCTATCCCTTTGTCTGTCCGTCTGTCTGTCTATTGCTAGAAACCTTAATCCTGGAAGAAGTGGCCACGTACGAATCGCCCTCATGTTACCCTGTCCTCCACCATCAGGCTGCCCGATCTCCAACTCACACCACTCATTCATATACATCTTCAGACCTTCCCTCCATCTATCCTCGGTTTCTCACTCACATACACTCTCTTAGTCAGTCTCTCACTCTCCACTTTCACTATTAAGCATCATTCCTAAGTTAGCTAAAATCATATGGGGGTAGCAATAATATACCAGTTTTATCATTCCCTGCAGACACTCGCTAACACAAATGAGAGAGACAGACAGACAGAGGTGGTGTGACATACATGATTATAACTTCACAACCCGTTTATAATTCGGCATCTGACCATGAATAAATTGTGTGGGTTAAATATGTGCAATGAGGCCTGGATGCTGCGTGTTGTCGGTGATAATGCAATGTTATTACCACTGCAGTATGCACTAGGGTTTAATGTGGAGTAATATTATAACACTCTTGCTGAAATTTATATGTCATTGGATAAACGCAATGAAGATAATGTTATGCGGCCTGCCTTACACACGGATACAAACAACACTAAATTCTAAACACACACACACACTTACACACACACACACACACACACACACACACACACACACATCGCTTCCCATCACACACACACACACATCGGTTCCCATCACACACACACACACACACACACACACACATACACACACCTGCCACAGAACATTAACGTTTCAACAGGCAACGTCTGGGGTGGACAGGGCAGAGCGAGTTGGTAGGGATGGCAGATGGGGTAAATGATGGAGGGGACTGAACAAGTTAATAATAAAAGCATAAATAGGAAAGAACAATGAAGATACACAGTGAAAGGCAGCAAATGCAGGCACTGCCAAGTAAGGAGTAATACTGGTATATGTATTGCAAGAGAGAGGTTATATAAGACAGAATAAGAGAATTAGAAGACATAACAAAATGTCTGCTGAACACAGAATATACTGTTCATTCTGTTCCCATAACCTTATCATCTTTCTCAACTTTCTTTAGCATTAGACTTATCGACCTTCTTACTTTACATATGAATTTTTTCATTTCCCTGGATTCTACGAAGCCGAAAATTATTACCGTATTCAATATATCCATTTGCAGTACCGTACATACATACTTATGTCACAATGTCGCACACTCATGCGGTCACGTTTCTTTTCAACTAGCAGCAAATTAGGACATTTGAAAACTATTTTTCTGAGATAATTATAACTTTGAGCTTTTTTCAACAGTTACACACCGGTTGAAATGAGGAAAAGAGGCCACAGAAACCCACTGCTAACTCAGTGAGGCACTTTACCTTCACTCTGCCAAACTCTGCACAAGTTATCCTCTTAAAGCCTTGCCAGATGCAGTTGTAACTGTCCCAAGTTTGCATCACCGCGATATATTCCTGGCGCCCAATTGGTCTAGTGCTGAGAATGATCCGCTCTGCAGAAGTCAGTCGAAGGGAGAGAGCAGGTGGGCAGAGAAGGGGAATTGTGGAGAGAGTAAAGAGATAAAGCAATAAACTGTAAAAAACTGAAAAAAGGGCTCATACTGACATAAGTGTTCGTCACTGGTAATCACCAACGTTATGTTACCCTATGGTAAAAGTGAGTGAGGGTAAAAGAGAAACTAAATGATTACTCAGGGATACAGGGTATAAAGGGGATTATGATGTGTGTGTGAGCGTGAGGGAGTGGTGTTTGCACAGCTTTACAGGATGTGAGAGGAAAGCTGGTGACCGTGTTCAATATACACGTTATAAACTTGACTCTAGAAACAAGAGATCTCTTACTAAAATGTTTTGAGGTATACGTAATACGGAAGACAGGAATATCAATCCAGTTTTTAATCAGATAATTATGAAGCTGAGCTCAATCATCGCAATGCTGGGTTTCGAAAGTCAATACTCACTTTGTTTATTGTTACTGAGGTGGATCGACATTTGCGTCCAAAATTGTACCGTTCTTTTAGGACAGGCAGTTCAGACTAATTATCTCTAATAATAGCGTGATTTTTGTCCTTTTCCTTTTTTTTTTTTTTACTCAAAACCTAGAACCCCCAAGCATCGACAGGGCATAAATTCGGAAAGTGCAGAAAGCACTGTAAAGCATGGTGTTAGGTATTACAGTACACTGATACGGGAACAGACGGGAGTAAATGATATAACCTCCACACACACACACACACACACACACACACACACACACACACAAAAGCGAACA
>JAGKTI010040155.1:0-10450 GCA_018397915.1 Birgus latro
GCAACATTAACGAGACAGAGGAGATTGCTGCTCTGTGAGGAAGTAATGCTGTGAACTGGAATGGAATAACAGGAATACGTCATGAAAATATCAGACAAAACGAACTAACTTAGCATTTTAAAACAAGGTAACAGTGGAATCACATACGAAAAAAGTACACGAAGACGCAAAATATTAATGAAAGGAAGAATTGTACAGATTTGACTGAGGCCTAATGAGGGTATACAGGTGGGGGAGTGAGGGACGGGAGATGCTGAAACCACAACATCGGGAGGCGTGCTAGTGACTTCACTGTTAGGAATATCGACTGTAGAGCTTTCTGCCAGCTGGAAAAACAAATAAGTAAACAAAGGCAGGAAGCGGTGCTAAGGAATCCCCTTAATCGACTATATTACAATTCAATGAACATCAGTGGTCCCGTGGCTGCCGCCATTGCCTAACCAGCAAAACGAAAAGGTTAGGCACTATTACTTGCCACTCATTACCGTTATTAAACACCAATGCATTATTATTTTCCCAATACATTGTAAACAATTCCTGTAAACTGAACAGCTACAAGTCTGTCTTTGCAGACATTTAAAACATTTGCTCACGAATATTTCAGGTGAAAACAAGAATGCTTGCATTCTTTTTCAAGAGTATCTTATGTAACGGGAAATACTTTCAAATACATTAAGATTCTATTCGTGAACCCGGCTGAATACTAAACAGGTAAAAAACAAAACTCAACCTATAAATAAGTACGTACTCTCAACATTCTGGAAACTAAACATGTACGAACGTTAAGAAATTATTTGTCATACAAGGGAATACACATACCTTGATATTCTCCTAGTGACAATTTGCACTTACTGTTAGTTCTCTCGATCCTAGCAAAACTTGCGACATTATCAAAACAACTTTGTGTGTGTGTGTGTGTGTGTGTGTGTGTGTGTGTGTGTGTGTAAAAGCAAACATGCTTATACCATAAGCCGCCACTGCAAGAACTGTTCCCTGTCCTTCAGAGTCCGTTTGAGTGCAGCGTACACAGATGAGCAGATACATGCGATAAACAACATGACAGGACTGGGCTAGCTATGAAAAACTTCAGAATTTTACTGAGTACAAAAACTGTTGCTTTATAGCAATACTGCCAAACAAAAATTATTTCTAGAAACATCGGTAAGAACCACAATAATGTAGGGAATTTGTAGCCTTTACAAGATTTTAAAAAATTCCATTTCATTTATGAGTTAATATTTAATCCGATGGCGTCTTTTTGCTTCGCTTCTATTCAGCTCAGGAATGCTCAGGTACTTAGAGACTGATGAAAGCTATACCTACTCCTCCCGAAGAAAGTCTCTCCCAAGCAGAATAAAATCATCTGGAGGCAGTAGGAACAAATTTAATGCAGAATTTTGCCGGACAGAATACGTTATGCGCGGTAAGACGCCAAGAGGTGCTTAAAAATCAGGTTAAAATTCAGATCTTACATTTGCACGTCTATTCAAAATTTAACTGGGAGGATTTGAAGCCAAGCATGACAATAAGCAGACATCGTTGCAAAGGAAGAGATTGTTCTAATAATACAGGGAAAAAAAAAAAGTGAGTGCATGGAAACTGCCCACGAATGTAAACAAACTCCACAATCAAATTCTCTTCACCTCGAAGGAGAACCATTCACAGGACAGGGTTGGTATATTCACACCTCAAGATACACAAACACATCCTATATATCATCTATACGTCTACTGGGTGATGGCCATAAAACATCAACAGAAAAAGAAGAAAAAGTCATCTGGGCAGTAATGGGATACTCACAACTATCTCTTCCTCCATCGAAGCACCAACGTCGCCGCCGCCATCGAGCCCGACTTATTGGTTCCAATGATATTTCGACCCGAGTGCGTTGCAGATTCCGTAAAACCTCTTCATGCACTATTTATTTTGCATATTATTCTGCTTGCATCCTTCTGTATGTTACTGTGGCAATTTCGATACAAGAAATGTTTATATAACAAAATAATATAATTAATACGCATAATAAATCGCATTTGTCATAGTCTTTATTGCTACCCAAACCCATGTGGTAAACCCAATACATTAATCACCCCTTAACAGCTGCATGGCCTCCTCACAATACCAAAATGATGAAATACACAGCAGGTACAGGTTATTAATGCAAAATCGAGCTCAGAAAGACAGTGTTTTCGATGTGTTAACAAGAAGTCCGCCTTAAATGGCCGGGCAAAGACGGAGCATCCGCCGTACGTGATTACTCGCCCCATAAATAAACTTCAAACGACCCACGACCGCTGCCACAACTGAAGAAAAATGAGAGAGAGAGAGAGAGAGAGAGAGAGAGAGACCGCGTGCATGCTGGAGTCATAAAACCATAAAACAAACGTGCAGCTTAACAAAAATAATGAAACAGTAAGTAAAGGATGATTCGTGGTAAGAATACATAATCACTACATATTACTACAAAAAAGATAAAAACAAACATGTGCACAGCAGATGTTTGCAGGAAATAAAACGATGATGATAAAACAAAAAACATCCAAAATGAATTTAAAAATCTGAATTTCGAGAGGTTTATGATGGACACATACAATAAAAAAAAAAGTATGACAAATGTATACTGAAACACGGAAGAGAAAAACGCCAGAAAATATTACAGGTGAAAATTTCAAGCCTGTTAGTACTGATGTGGCTGACAAGACGTATGATAGCGAAATACTCTCTCTCTCTCTCTCTCTCTCTCTCTCTCTCTCTCATCATCGAAGACAACCCATTAGTTCTGACGCACTTGTCCCTGAAGGATAAAAGTATCATCTCATCCTTGCTTCCTTCAAATAATCTGATTGAATAAATAACAAATACAATAAAACAACGAATCCTACAGTAACAAGTTACTCAAGCTTGCCCTCAAAAGAACTATTAACATCAATTAATTATCAGCTGAGAAGAAATGCAAAGAAAAACGATGAGTGCATGGTTGAACAAGGAGGCATTAGGTACGGAACTGGCTGAAAATGCAATTATGTGTTGATTTGAAGTTCGTACACAGAACCTTCGAAATTACAGAACTGACAGATTATTAACAGGTGGAATTTTGTGTAGGTTAATGACGTGAACTGTTTTGGAATTTAGTTATAAATTTTAGAGGCATATTCTTGTGGCTCCACATACCACCTCTCTCTCAGCAAGTTATTTTATGTGCGATCTTGTGTGTTACGAGGCTTCAACCGATTGTAGCCTATGAGAATGGTTGGTGTTTAATGCTCATGTAATGCATCACAGGGAAAACCGACTGGTCCTCTTTGCCTTAAAGTCTGTACCGAGTAACATAGTCCTTATTTCGGAAACAAAACAGAAATGGATGATGGACCCTGATATTCTCTCGTACCGGTGTTATTGGTATCCTCAGCAACGGAATTTGCTCGGGTAAATAACACTATCTGTCTATCTATCTATTGCCAGACGCCTCAATCCCGAACGGGGTGGCCACAAACAAATCGCCTCCATGTCACTCTGTCCCCTGCCATTAACACAAAAGAGAATAATACCCCGCCATACGGTAAATATATTGGTGGGAAAGAAATGTAGCGAAGAATGACAGATTTGCGATATAACCTCTTCAGCTTTTTCTTTTCTTTTTCTTTTTTTAGTTTATTCGAGTAACTTTGTGGGAATATTATTTAGCTGTGTAGAGGCCTTTCATAAAAATGTAACGAAAATCGCTTCTAACCTCTTTAATATCGTCAGGTTAAAAAGTCCTCAGGTTAAAGAGTTAGTGAACGAATGTTGCGATGTAATAAAAATGACTGAACGAAACTTTTTTTTTTTTACCAGGTAAAACATAATTAAAGCTTGTTTGACATTAGCTCGAACCACATGCTGACAAATTTGGTAAGAGAAAAAAGTCTGACGGATGGACACTGTAACTGATGATGATTACAGGAAGACAACTTGTAGCCTAATAAGGAACACACACACACACACACACACGTAGCTGGATTGATGGATGGTCCAGGAAGAGGTACAGCGTCAAGGACTGTGATGGAGGAGGTTTATTTCCGACCACCACCTCTGCCTAGCGGAGTAGGCTAAGTGCGCGTCCACACATGTACTCGAACATATATTGACAACACATCTGGCAACATGTTTGGATACATGTATGCAGCAGTATTTGGACAGATGAATGCAAACATGTTTCAGTGCAGCTTCAAACCTGCTGGCAGCAGAAGTGGTGAGATGTGTCCATACGAGGCAGCTGAGACTTCATGATGTTGCCAACATGATCTGGACGCTGCTGTTCCCAGCATGTTTGCATCTTGTTCGTTATTATGTTGCTTACATGTTGCCAGCACTTGTTCCAGCAAGGCGCCTGGAAGTAGTAACCCCAAGTCAGTGTGACGGTTTTGCTTAGGTTTGATCTCCAGGGTCTGTATCCACGTCAGTCAAAAAAAAAAAAAAAAATCTCTTCCTTAGCGATTCATTTTTAGATATGGTTGGCTAATATCCATTTGTACGTTATTTATGCAGACTATAGTGATATTGCAAGGACTTACGTAACAGACGGACGGTAAGGTCTAATGAGCAAAACAACTCGCTAAGAAAAGGTGTTAAGGAGCTTCTTTAACCGACAAGAATATGGCCCTAGGAGACAACTAGAGTCTTACCAGGAGAAATAGGACGCTCATCTACTCTTTAAATATACTGCAGTAAAGGTAACCTAGCTTCGGGTCCCTAAACCTTCAGTGGGGTAAAATTTGACTTTTTTTTTTTTTTTTACCCCCACTAACGCTGTCCGTTTTCTTAGTCTATTCACTACGAGACGTCACCATAAGCTGATTCGGATGGTAGGCTAGCCTGCATAAATTCTAAGTCGTCTCCGTACTGAAAATAATAGTCCTCTTAGCCCCAAGAAATCTCCCCTAAGTTCATTAAATCGCCAGGCGGCAGAGAACAAACTGCCATTCTTGTGAAGTGACCTGAAGCTGCTGCGCGTTAGAATGAAGCGCTACCGTCATATACCAAATTTATAGTGATTTCATATGATTCAGTTCTCCTATTTAGTCGTTAATTCTTTAACAGTGTAAGAGTTTGTTTGCAAAGTCTCAGTTTTGAGGCATGGTGACGAAACACGCTATATACGAGTAGGTGAAACAAGGAGGGTGCTTCAGATAATCTCATCTAGCCATTCTCCACTGTTTTTCGTTACCATACTCCAACATTTCGTGGCTATTGATTGTGTAAATGAACCCTAAGAGTCAAAAGCTTGAACACTAATAAGAGAATGTTTTACCTTATTCTGTGGAGGAAGATCGTACACCCTTCGTCACACATGCATACACCCACCTAAGTCAACAGTTTCCCGCCAAGTGACGCAACCCTATAAACCTCCCGCCACGTCAGTAGTTTTTAGTAATATTTACCTTTTTTAAATATATGTACCTCAAACATGCATCATTAATTAGTACTACTGTAATTCCTTTTTAAAAGGAATTTATCCAGTTTTGGAAAACAAGCCAAGTTAAGCGTTGGTGGTTTGAAGTTTTGTAATTAAAGCGAGTTTAGACACTATAGGTTCCCAAAGCACAGAATCTATTTCGAACGTAAATTGTTTTTTGCAGAACAAGGAAAGGAGGGTTTGTTATGAATTCAAACAAAAATCTAATTCTTTACTGCCATCAGAAGCGCATAGGGGTGCTGCGTTAATGGGTGTCAATAGGTGACCATAAACCCCAACTACTTGTTATATGAGACGCTAGCAGCTTCTGTAGCCTAAACCGACGGGCGACGTCCAGTTGGAGCACCTCAGTCAACTTGACCACCAGGCGTCCATTTGGTTATATTGTATATACTGAAATGCAGTCAGAAAATACGACAGAGCAACTCACGCCTGCAGACGACAGCGACACCCCCAGCCCCCGAAGGACCACCGGAGGTCTGCAGCCTACACCTGGCACTTCCGGGCAGGAATGGCTCACCTGTCCAAATCCCCGGCGCCCCTCTTGCTCCCAACCGACACTGCTCCAGGTGAGCAGGAAGAAATGCCCAGTCACCAGGAGAAAATCCACTCGCCAGCTCAGAGGTGGAGTTGTCTCAACTCCAAGCAACACCGAGGTACAGGCCACAAGCCATACTGGGAAAGGGGTTGCCTACCCGCTGCAGGGTCGTGATACAGGCCATAAACCATATCGGTCGGGCAGGACAGGCCACCAGCTGTTCGTCTCCTGCGGTTCATCTCCCCAGAGTAGCACCTCAGTACAGGCCACAAGCCGTGCTGGGTATGAGGCAGGACAGGCTATTGTCCGTCCCTCCACTACCTCTCCACGCAGCCCCACGGCACAGGACACTAGCCGTGCCTCCGCTGCCCTCTCCTGTAGGACCACGATGCAGGCCTCTAGCCGCATCGGGCATGAGGCAGAGCAGGCCATCGTCCGCTCCTCCCCTGTAGGAGACTCCTTTCCCTCATGGAGACAGGGTAGAGCAAGCTCCAGCTCGTGTTTTCCCTGGGGTCCGACAGGACGGAGGAACCACCAAGCAGGCCACTAGTTGCACGGGGGAGGCAGAGCAGGCCACAGTGCGCTCCTCACCCTCTGCTCCTAGGATAGCTCCCGACGGGAAGTCCCTCATGGAGACAGGGTAGAGCGAGCCTCGACTTGCGTTTTCCCTGGGGTCCAACAGGACAGAGGAACCGCCGTGCAGGCCACTAGTCACTCGGGGAAGGCAGAGCAGGTCACAGTCCGTTCCTCACCCTCTGCTCCTAAGATAGCTCCCAACGGGGAAGCCCCTTGCCTGGCCCACCCTGTTTCCTGTGGCCGGGCAGGTTGCACTCCCTCCCCTGCAGGAGGCGAGTCTGGGGTAGACCCTTCCTCAGAGCTGTGGCAAGGCCCTATCCAGGGCATTGGCACCCTCCAACCCCTCCTATGTGGCCAGCAACAGCAGCAGCAGCAGCCAAAGCAGAGTTCCTGTGAGCAAAGCCGCCGGCGCCAGGTCCTGCAGGTGACGCCCCCAGCCCGAGATTCCCGTGAGGCGGCCCTGATGGCGCTGCCGCCCTCCTGCAGTTGCTGCAGTCCAGCCGCCCCGGGTTCCAGTACCCTGGGTCCCCAGACACCTCGAGGCCTACCCAGGACTCCAGGGCGTGCCCTACCTGACGGTGGGGCCCCACCTGGCACTCCCCGGAGCTGGCACCAGGCCCGCCTTTTGGCTCTCTTCGCCCCGGCCCCTACCCCCGCATCCCTGCGCGGGGCTCCCTGAAGGGCAAGCCTCACCTCACTCCTCCAATCTGAGGTATCAGGAGTCAGCCCACCAGTGTAGTAAGAAGGGCCAAATCAGTGTGCAACTCTTGAACCAGCGAATATTATCCGGCAGTGAATGTGACGCGAGTGTATCTCCCACAGTGTGTTGGCTCAGTTAAAATACCCAGAGAACCCCAGTGTATAAGATTGGACGAGACTTTAGTGATCCCCAATGCAGGTGTATTATGAACAAAGCACAGTGAGCCCCTTTGCTACATTAAGTAATATTCCCTCCCACAGTGAATTAACAAGTACAGTGCTGTAAAGGAAACTAAATAATTACAAAGTGATTGTGCCACCCCTTGCATATTATTCACCTCCCTCCCCACTGTAAAGGCACACTAACCCTCGTGTATCTTACAAGTGTCTCCCTAGTGTACGAAAATACTTTCGTCTCACTCCCATTCTCTGTGTGAGTGCGCACGCGTCTCTGTTCAAGATATACCAACACGAGTGATCTGTATCTATTTTGTGTAATGTAATGTAACCAATGTATCCGTGCTGTCCAGTGCTATACGACTGTGGTGAATTGTAATAAGTATATTTCCTGTGTTAGAGATATCAGTGTAATAGAAGTGCCGTAAATACTGAGTTCATACTACCATACTGTTCCAAAGCCGGTAGAGAGACAGTTTGTTATTCAGTAAAACCCTGCACTAGCCCATCTCCGGATAACCCAGAACCTACGTATTAATGTGGGAATATGCTTTGAATATGTGTTTGTGAATGGTTACTGCCTTGTTTTTGTGTCCCGTCCTTTCCCTAGAAATGCCGACCTGGTCTTGAAAAAGAACCCGCTGTAAGTCTGCGTATTCGAGGGAGCGAGGAGTCGACCCTCAGAAGCATGACAGGTAAAACTCGCCACCTCTCGCATACGCATCTGAGGAACAAGACGTTGGCCCTCAAATACGTAGCATAACATATATGGTTACTGTAATGCTGCATGTGAGAGGGTACAACTTCACGTTCCTTAGACACGGAGCCTAGAGCAGGGTCCTCTTTCTAGACCGGGTTAGGTATCTTAAGGCAACTAAAGGGAACAGGGCATAAAAACTCAGGGCAACAAACCTTGCACGTATATTACCTTAAATCACAATCCGAGTTAAATGCAACAGTGACACACTTGACAAGAAAATAATATACACAAATAAGACAAGGCCGGAGGACTCTGTGACAGGTAGGTGTAGCCGGGGCTTGCTGTAGGGTGAGGCCCGGCGGTAGTGGAGGGCCCAGAGTGGCAGCCTGTGTCAGAAGGCCGCGGGTCGTCACAGCATCTGGAGGGGCCTTCATCAGGAGGCCGGACTGCTGGTGCTTATCTGGGGCCTCGTCAGGAGACCAGGCCGTGGTCGTCTCGTCCGGGAGTGGTCTGAGGGCGGCGTGATGTGAGCGCCCTTCCTGAGGGGCCTGGGGGGGTCGGGCCTAGGGGCTGGGCCCGAACAAGGAGAGTAGGCGCACTTGTCTGCGCCCACTCTTCCGGGCAGAATGTAGTCGGGTGGGGCTTGGGAGGTCACGCCCCGGGGTCCTGGGGACGTCTCGGCTGGTCCGCAGGCTGTGGTCTCTCTCCTGACCCTCCATCAGAGATGGACTGCGGCAGCTCGCCGGTGAAGAGCCCGGCAGGGATTAGGACTGCCGAGGAGCTAGGACCCCAGGTATCAGAGGGCCTTGCCAGGTCTCCTCCAGCTGTTGTTCTAGCTGGAGGGTGTCCCCGTTAGGAGAAGGAGGGAGGATACCCGAGCCGTAACAGGTAGACTCCAGCAGGCCCAGGAAATCCTCAGGTGGGGAAGGCACTGGGGTAGGAGGCAAGGGGCGGCATGTAGCCATTCCTTCCCAGGTGCGGCTTGTGGCCGTCGCCGAGTCCCCTAGGGCATGATTGGCGGAGCAGCCTGTGGCTGTCACTGAGGGCTTGTGCCCATGGCTACTTGTGGGCATAGTGCAGCTTGTGGCCGTCACTCGCTCAAGGACGCCGTGCCCCGCCAGGACTACACCCCGAGTGTGGCTTGTGGCCGTCACCAGTGTCCTTCTTCCCGGAGGGCCCACAGGTGTGCGGCTTGTGGCCGTTGCCCTCCTGCAGGTCCGGCTTGTGGCTGTCACCAGTGAGGGGTCCCTCCTGACGGAGGCACAGCTTGTAGCCGTCACCTGTTCCCATTCTTTCTGGGGTTTTAGTGGGAGAGGCTTGTGGCCGTCAACTGTTCCCCTTTTCTTTTAGGGTTGAATCAGGATCCGGCTTGTGGACGTCTGCCCCCGTGTGCAGCTTGTGGATGTCACCAGGTATGATTGAGGGAGGGAAGCAGCTTCTGAGCGGCTAGTGGCCGTCTCCTGCTGGCTATACGGAGCTAAAGAAATAGCCCAACCCCGAAACCTGGTGAGGGCTAAATGTAGTCTGCCAGGTCTGATAACTCCGTGGCAAGTTACCTGAGGGCAAGAGGGGCGGTGGAAAAGACACAGGTGCGCCCGTCTTGCACGGAGCCCGCGCTGACTATTTCTGCCCCTTGGGTGTCTCCTCCTGGGGTGGGTGTCTTGGCCAGGTAAGGTTCATGGGGCACTTTGGTATTTCTGCATTTCACTCTCAAATAACTCATTAGCACTGCTCTCACTCTTGACTTCTGTCCATCCAACAAGGTCCATGCTTTACTTCTATACATTAGAATTGGTATCAAAATACTGTCAGGTAGCAGATGCTCACTTCCCTGTTTCTTATCACTACTTTCAAGCATCCAGCAACTCTTCTTCCCTGCTGCACCCTTTCAATCACTTCACCCTCTAAACTTCCATCCTTACTCATCACACTACCCAAGTACTTAAAATATCCACTCATATTTTCCATTTCCTCCCCATCCAGTCTCACTGTATATGCACTGACTTCACTTCTCTCGAAGACCATCACTACAGAACTCTTAACATAAATACAGTTATCTTTTATTTATCGATATTTCATCACTAAAATGCTGATAAATAAACACTTTTTTTTTTCCATAAACTGCATGTAATTACTAAAAGCTAAACCAAGTGCCAACTCAGCTGAAACTATTAGCCAGTGGGAGATATTTACAGAGGTATTATTTCAATGACATCTACCTGAAACTGGACTGAACAATATATAATAGAAATTAAAATTAAGAACATTGGTATCAATGATCAAATTAATTTACTTGATGTAACTG
>JAGKTI010040156.1:0-10449 GCA_018397915.1 Birgus latro
TAAAGGAAGGTCAAAGTACAGAGGCTGCAACTCACTGCAGCTGTGATAGTGCCAGGCCGCTCTACCTTCCTCCACATCGCCTCCTACCTATCCTGGTGCTTATAATCCTTTGATATTAGGCCTTCTTTAACTTGGCTTAACATTACCATCTGCCCATTCTGAATGCTGACCTGTAACAAGAGATTATCACTAAATATGCTGCAGTACTCTGTCCACTCTAACTTGGCCTAACATTACCATCTGCCCATTCTGAATGCTGACCTGTAACAAGAGATTATCACTAAATATGCTGCAGTACTCTGTCCACTCTAACTTGGCCTATCATTACCATCTGCCCATTCTGAATGCTGACCTGCAACAAGAGATTATCACTAAATATGCTGCAGTACTCTGTCCACTCTAACTTGGCCTAACATTACCATCAGCCCATTCTGAATGCTGACCTGTAACAAGAGATTATCACTAAATATGCTGCAGTACTCTGTCCACTCTAACTTGGCTTAAAATACTCATATCGTAATCTACATTGCTGGAGTAGATTATTATTATTTAGTAGTGCTATACTCTCTCCACTTTAACCTGGCACAAAACTGCCACCATATCATCATATGTGTTTAGTTGTAACAAGGGATTATCAGTAAATATGGTGCAGTAGTCTGGCCACTCTAACTTGGCCTAAAATGGCCCTCTGGCCAATCTGAATGCTTAAGCTGTAACAAGGCATTAACACTAAACTGACGTGCTATCCTCTGTCCTATTTAACTTGGCCTGGAAATACCAGCCGTCCAGCTGGAATGCTGACCAGCAACAAATGCCTTTACAATATGATGCTAGTCACGAAGAAGTGTTAGGGAAAGGCTACAGGGATGTGGTTCTGATCTGTTCATCTACGGGATTAATACTGCAAAAAGACGAACATCTTTGCCAAGGTGAACGAACTATAGTGGTGCCTAGATCTAATGTGGGTAATGGTGGTGGTGGTGATGGTGGTGATGATGGTGGTAATGATGGTAATGGAGGTGGTGATGTAGGTTAGTTGTGATGATATTAACAATAACTGAACAGTGCTCGTCTGGGTAATAATGATTGTGTAAAAAATGATCAAAGTGGTGGTTATAGTTTTTTTTTTTAACAGAACAGAGGAAGGAAAAACAAATGAATTAAAAAAAAATCCATACACCAGAATTACTGGTGTCCTCCATTCATAAGATATCTGTAACAGTTGGACTTGAACAGCTCTAGGGAAGTTTCAGGGGAAACAACTCTGGGGAAGCGAGTTCCAGAAAGACGCAGTTCGGGGAATAAAAGAATTTTGATAGGTGGAAGTTCTGCAATATGGCTGTGTGACATTCCAGTCATGAGCGCTGCCAGATGCCCGTGTAGCACCAGGGAAGGCATGACGAGGTGGCACAATGGACGCAACTTCATCTGAGCATTTGCCATAAAAATATCTGTAAAATAAAGCAAGGGAGGCAACATTCCTTCTTATTTTTAGGGGAGGTAAATTGTTTGTAATAGCAACAGCTTTCTTCTGAATTTTGTCTAGTTGTTTTAATGCAACCTCTCCACGCCCATTCCACAAGAGTGAGCAATATTCAAGCTGAGAGCACACACGACTCTTGTAAATTAAAGCTATCTGCTCGTCAGTTACGGACTCCGTATAATAATCCAAGTTTCTTTGAGGTGGTTTTAGCAAGTGATCTGACATGAGAAGTTCAGCTGAGGGCACTGTTAAGTGAGACGGCGAGAGTTTCAATACTTTTGGAGATGGGAATATTAGTAGCATTGAAGGTAATATATGAATCAGGCAATATCTGTCTATTAGTAAATTGTATATATTTGGTTTTACTAGCATTAAATGAGACAAGGTTGTTTTGTCTCCATTCACTGATCACAGATAAGTCTTAATTTATGGAGATGGCTGTGCTGAGTTGAGAATTGGAGATATCAGACTTTATAAATGGGTGTCTGAGTGTGAATGAACTGCGAAGTGTTGAGTCATCTGCATATGAATGTATGGGATTGTGGGTGACAGATAAGAGATCATTAATATGAACCAGGAACAGGGTTGGTGCCAGAACTGATCCCTGTGGAACGCCGGCGTTAATTTAGTGGAAATTGGAATATGCATCATTAACTTTTACTCTTATTTTTCTGTCGCTGAGATATGAGGCAAGCAGGGGAACAAAAGACGTTAGTCCATAGCAAAGGAGTTTGGACAGCAGGGAACGATGCCATACTCTGTCGAAAGCCTTAGAAATATCAAGGGCTACTGTGTGAGTTTCTCCATATAGATCGATTGATTGATGGATGGTATGAGTCAGGATTTTGAGTATGTCAATGGTGGATCTTTCGCGTCGAAAACCTTATTGTTTATCGCTAATTAAGTTGTTAGATTCAAGGTGTTTAACTATGTGCTTATTGATTAAAATTTCAAATACCTTTCCAAGAGAAGATGTGACAGCTATTGGTCTGTAATCAGAGGGGTCAGAGGAACTTCCTTTCTTTGGGACTGGGTGGATATTGGCTTCTTTCCATGAATTAGGAAATGAAGAAGTACATATGCATAGTCTGAATAGTTTAGCAAGAACAGGTGGAAGTTCTGAACATTTTTTCAAAACAATTGGAGGAATTCCATCTGGGCCTGGAGCTTTGTTGGTAGGTAAATTATCTAGGATGGATTTTACGTATCTTGTCTGTATTTTGAGTGGAACAGTTTCAGGAGAGTCAAGTTCTAGTACTGGGACGTTCTGACTGACTTCCTCTAAGACACAATTTCTGGCAAATATAGCCTACTGGCAAAGATATTTGCTTTCCTATGTGGGTCATTTGTAATGTTGCCATCTGAAGACTTTAGTGGGGGAATGGATGATGACTTGTTAAAATTATTATTGAAAGAATTAAGAGCTGACCAGTATATTCTATTGTTATTAGGGTTGTTAAGTAGTTTTGATGCTTGGTTATGAAGAAAGTTTGATTTAGCGAAATTTATTACAGCTTTTGCATGGTTTCTAGCAATTTTAAATTGACAGAATGATTCAGATGTTTTTGACTTTAAGTAAGTGTTATATGCCAATGACTTTTGGGTTGTTGCTCTTGCACAGTTGTTATCAAACCATTTTGGAGAGTTCAGTCTTTTAATGAACTGTTGACTTGGTATGAACAAATCCATACCAGCTAGTATAAAGTCACTAATATGGGACTGGGTAGAATTGGCATCACAAGAGAAGAAAGATTGCCACGGAATGTCAGCAAGATAATTTCTAATTCCATCCCAGTTTGCCCTATCAAAGTGCCAACGGGTCACCCTGACAGGTTCAGAACGGGGAGGTTTGGGGGGGCTAGCTAATGAGGCATTAATGAGATTGTGGTCAGAGGATCCAAGTGGTGACAGTACCTCTATCCTGTACTGATCTGAATTATTTGTCAGGAATAGATCCAAGAGATGGGCATTTTTTTTTTTTTTTATGTGTCCGATTCTGGGCATAGGCTTCACAGCCTGCTATCGAGGCCCAGTCGTCCTCCTACAATCTACATGTCACCACTTCGGCACTTAACACCCACCGTCCATATTGAATACATGCTAGGGCTGTCTCATACAGGACTGGTGTATTGGTATTAGCGGGGTCATTTTTACGACATGTCGGCGGGTCTCCTGGTAGATCAGTAAAGCCTGATTTAATGAAATTCAAATTCTTAAACTGTTCCCTGCACCAGCGAGGATTCGAACCTGGGTCCCTCGGGACTGCAAGCCAACTCTCTACCGATCAGGATTATCTGTTATTCTGGTTAGTTGTTTTACCAGCTGCGTGAGATTAAATGATTCTGCAAACAGCTTGCACTCTAGAGCAGCATCGTCAGTCCTGGCAGAATGCAATAACCATTCAACATTATGTACGTTAAAATCACCCAAAATGGTAATTTCAGTACTAAGTACAAGGTTGAGGTTACTCAACCGTGTGGATATTGAGTCAAATACACTGGGTTCTGAAGAGGCATTGGGGGAGCGATATACTACACAGATATATTTGATAATATTCAGATAATTTAGTTGGTACAATGAGTAATCAAAACTGGATGAAGTGAAGTTTAAGATAGTATCAACTGCATATTGAGATTTGATATAACAATAGGTGCCGCCCTTGTTACGGAAGTTTGTGATAAGATGGTAACCTGGAAAACAGAACGGGGATATTTCGGTAAAGGGAGAGATTTGTGGATCTGTGAGGAATAGGGCCAGAGGGGATATGGACTGTAGGAAAAAATAAACTGAATTCAGGTTGGTCCAGAGGCCACGGATACTGTAAAGAATAAGACCGCACCTTCACTTTTCCGCTGATGAGCAAGATTGGAAATTGCAACAGCCGTTGCCGGCACAGTCGCTTGATGGCGACCGGGAGGACCCTGTGCCGCCAGCCCTACCCTGCCGGTGGTGGCAATCCGAGGTACCACCTCTTTAGATAGTAATATTGCAGCGGCCATTGCTAAAGATAGTGTGAAAAGAAGGTGTGGTAACTTATGTGCATGTAGTGTGGTGCAGACAGTTGAAGATAAAGGTATTAAGAGAGTATGCTGGCCTACTCTCTGTGTAAATGAGGCACTGAAAATGTCCAGCAAAGGGAGACGGTCAGGATCCAGTCCTGAGGGCTGGTGAAACGGGAGCTCCAGCTCTCCCTATCACCAGCTTACCATCTACCTCGGGAGTACTGCCCTGGTCGACTGGTGCTGATTTTTTAATGATAATGGAAAGAGTATGGATGATGATGGTGATGATAGTCTGGTTGATGATAATGATAGTATAGATGATGGTGATGATGATGATGATAATAATAATAATAGTACGGATGATGATGATGGTGGTCATGATGATGATGATGATGACTGAATGACTAATAATGAGGATGATGGTGGTGGTGATAGTGTTACTGATGGCGCTGTGGGTTAGTAATGCTGATAATAACGTGACTTCATGTAACCTCCTCCTTCCTGTGTAGCTGGTGATGTGATATAAAAAAGAAAGGAGAATGAAAAGACAGGAAGGAAAGAACATCACCAAAACGAAAATCACAGACAAGAAAGAAATAAAATGAGAAAGAACTGGACAGAAATAATGATCAGTTTGGGAAAGAACTGCAAATAGACGAAAGAAAGAAAGAAAGAGGCGGGTGGGAAAGGAAACAAAGAAAAAGTATGAAAAGGAAGAAAAACGAATTAAAGGACGATAAGAAACAAAGAGAGAGTAAACAGAAGAAAAGAAAGATAAAGAATAAAATAAAAGAATAAAATAAAAGGAGGCAATACACAGGTGTGAACTCGGTACACCTGTAGCAGAGTGCCAGGCCGCTCCACCTGACTTCATCTCCCCTCCTACCTCTCCTGCAGCTTGTGATGATGTAATGTAGTGGTGACTCTGATGCAATGTAGTTACTGATGGTGGTTTTAATGATGA
Source organism: Birgus latro (assembly GCA_018397915.1). NCBI lineage: Eukaryota > Metazoa > Arthropoda > Malacostraca > Decapoda > Coenobitidae > Birgus > Birgus latro. The sequence goes on from JAGKTI010040156.1 coordinate 5,450, forward strand.
TGATGATGATGACGAAGATAGCTGTTGTGGTGATGGTGATGATTGTGATGCTAACGATTTGGTTATTTAGGTTAGATTTGATGACGATGGTGATCATTATCATCATGCTTATGATGATGATGATAGTGGTGGTGGTGATGATGGTAGTTTGGTTATTTAAGTTAATCATGATGATGCTGGTGGTAGGTGGGGGCGCCCATCATCCACCCACTTAGTGTAGTGGTACTCTGTTTTTTGGGGAAGCTCTATACTGAGTGGCAAGCCAAATGATTTCCTGTAAACCAGGAAAGCATTTACAACGCTGGGTGGTAACCTTATAACCAACCAACACGTGTTCCCTACGTGACAACAAGTGGGTTGGCGAAGGGTTAGTGCCCCTTCCCGGAAAACAACTAACTAAAAATATGAAGAAGCCTGGGACCAGGACTGACCAACAGGTGACAACTAAGGACCGAATAAAGGACGTGGTACGGATTGCGACATGGAATGTAAGGGGTGCAAATGATGAGGTGAGAGAGAGAGATTGTCCAGCTGCTTGAGGGTGCAAAAGTGGATGTATGTGGATTAACTGAAACTAAATGGTGACGTGAGAGGGTGAGAGAATGGGAGTATGGATGGGTGAGAAGGAAAGGGCAAAAGAAGGAGTGTGTACTGTTGTGTGCAAGAGATGGAAGGAGAATATAAGAGAGTATGGATCAGATGGCTCAAGGATTGTGTGGGTAAGTTTAAAAGTTGGACTAAAAATGTGGGCGATTTGTGTGTGTGTGTGTGTGTGTGTGTGTGTGTGTGTGTGTGTGTGTGTGTTTGCACAAACGCAAGGTTGTGCAAGCGAGTGAAAGAAGAGTTCGAACAAATGTGGAAGCGTGCATAGAAAAGTTTGAAAGGAATTAGACAGTTTTTGACTGGAGATATGAATGGAAAAATAGGGAATGTGAAGGTGGATGGAGTCGTTTGTGAGCGGGTGTGCCTGCAGAAGTGGATGAGAATGGCAGTGCTCTAGTGGACAGTTGTGCCGGGAGGAGGTTGGTGATAGCCAATGTCATCTTCAGACACAAATGATCCACAGGTGTACGTGGCGAATGATGAGATGGGTGGGTGGTGATGTGAATGAATGGAAGGCAATGGTTGATTATGTGTGGGTGGGTGACAGAATGAGGTGTGTCATGGATGCAAGAGCATACACTTGGTGGTGGTGGAAGTCAAGGTTAAATGAAAATAAGGAATAGGAGGAGGGAAGGACAGAAGAAGTCATACAAGGAGGGTAGAAAGGTTACAAGGATGGAAAAACGGCAGAATATAAGCTAAAAGTGGAGGAGCAATTGGGTAAATATTATTTGGAGCAGATGAGGGACGTGGAAGGTGTGTGCAAGATATTCACAGCAGAAATCTGTGCAGCATGTGAGGTGGTTTGTGGGGTGAAGAACAGACGAAAGGGGGTTCAGGGAACAGCATGGTGGAATGAAGAGGTGAGACAGGCTGTGGCACAAAAGAAAAAAACATATAGTGAGTGGATGAGAAACACGGGTGTGCAGGAAGTTGAGAGACGGAAGAAATAAGATATACGTTGAGAGGAAGAAATAGGTGAAGCGAGAGAGTAGAAAGGGAGTGGATGACAAATTTGGAAGGAATTTGGATGTAAAGTGGAGAGAATATAAGAAAATGTTCTGGATAGAGGTAATGAGAGTTAGACAGGGTGTTAAAGAGGTTAGTCGAGGAGTGAAAGATAAAAATGGTAGATTACTAGTGGAGAAGGGAGAAAAAGTGAGCGGATAGAGAGAACACTTTAAGGAATTGTTGAACATAAAGAATGAAAGTAATGTAAGTATAGGGGGCTGGGGAATGACTGGGAAAAGGAGGGATGGAAGTTGTGGAAGCAATGAAGAAAGTCAAAATGGGGAAAGACAGGAACTGATGGAGTGTGTGGTGAAATGCCGAAGCATGGAGGAGAGATAGTAGTAGAATGGATGTGGAAGATGTGCAGATTGGCCTGGGGGGAAGGTAAAGTCCCGGAGGATTGGAATTCAGGTATAATTATTCCTCTGTACAAGGGAAAAGGGGAAAAAGAAGTGTGTGGTAATCATAGGGGCATTTGTCTTCATAGTGTAATAGGAAAAGTATTTGATAGGATACTTATTGACAGAGATAGGGAAATAACAGAGGAATTAGTTGGAGAAGAACCGGGAGGTTTTAGGAAGGGAAGAGGTTGTGTAAATCAGATATTCATTCTTAGATCTATAGTGGAAAAGTTTCTAGAGAAGGGAAAGAAGTTGTATGCAGCCTTCATGGATTTGGAGAAAGCATATGACAGGGTGGATAGACAATGATTGTGGAAAGTATTAAGAATACAGTATATGGAGCAGATGTGAAGCTGCTGAATACTGTGAAGAGTATGTATGAGGGTGCTAGGGCTGCAGTGCGTGTGGTGACCTAAGTGAATTTTTCCATTTGAACGTTGCATTGAAACAAGGATGTGTCATGTCTCCATGGTTGTTCAGTCTGTATATGGATAGGGTTATAAAAGAGATATAAGGTAGGGCAGTGGATGTTGGAGCGGCCCTAGTGAGAGAGGGCAGTGTTTGGAAACTCCCTGTACTGTTGTTTGCAGATGATACTGTGTTGTTAAGTGAAGACGAAGGGGAACTGCAAGACTGGATGGATGAGTTTGGGAGAGTGTGTAAAAAACGGAATCTAAAGGCGAATGTAGGGAAGAGTAAAGTGATCGTCTTCGAGAGGAGTGAAGTCAGTGAATGTACAGTAAAGTTGGATGAGGAGGAAATGGAAAAAGTAAGTGCACGTAAGTACTTGAGTAGCGTGATGAGTAAGGGTGGAAGTTTAGTGGTGCTTGAAAGGGTATAACAAGGAAGAAAGGTTGCTGGTTCCTTGAAAGCAGTGACAAGAGGTGAGCACGGAAGTGAAAAAGTTACTACATGACAGTACTGTGATACCAAGTCTAACGTATGGAAGTGAAGCTTGTACCTTGTTGGAGTGACAGAAGTCAAGAGTGAGAGCAGTAGAAATCAGTTATTTGAGAGAAGCATGTGGAGTCACATGGAGAGACAGACTGACAAATGAGGCAGTGATGGAGCATTGTGGTGTGGATGTGGATGTGATAGGAAATGTTAGGAGAAACACACTGAGGTGGTTTGGCCATATGGAGAGGATGGAGATTGAGAGACTGACGAGGAAAGTGTATGGGAGTGAGGTGGAGGGGGGGAGGGAGGGGAAGGTCAAGGATGAGATGAGGGATGGAGTGGAGAGGTATGCGAGAGAGAGGGGTGTGAGCTGGGAGTAGGACAATGAAGTGGCGGGGGACAGGGCGACTTGGAGGCGATTTGTTTTTGGCCACCCCTTACGGGATTAAAGCGTCTGGCAATAGACAGACAGATGGATCTTCATACCAGTTAACTCTTATCATAGTTTAGTTTTTGGCGTTTTGTCACACTAATATTCCCTCGGATCTAAATAGTAATGTCAAACTGTGCATGTGTGTGTGTATGTATGTGTGTGTGTATGTATGTGTGTGTGTGTGCGTTTGTTCGTTTCTTTCGCGAGAACGGGAACAGATATCGACCTAATTCTTTTTGCATTACACCAGGGTAAGTCCAGAGAGTGTCAGAAAAATACACACTCAAAAAAAATATCACGCACAACGCGACGGCGCGAAATTGTCGAAAAATTACCACACGCGAAAATGCCTGTTTTTGCTTTTGTTCGTTTCCTTCACGAGAACGGTACTAGTGAGTGATAAAATGTGTGACATATAAAGAAATTAAAGAAAAACAAAATAGACTATATAGATCATAACCTAATTCAGTTAACTAAAAGCAAAAGAAAATCTTGAGAACAAAATAGCCACAAGAAAATATACAAGTACAAAGGCACTGGAAGCTTATGTTCACTATTTGGAAGATGAGATAAAGGCAGAAAACAGTATTGTTATTGTAGAACTGATGAATAATCTGATTAAAGGTAAAGACAGACAAAGCCCTCCTAAGAGTGTATAATAGAATAATTCTGAATGGAATGAAAGAACCACCATGGATAAATAAATGATGGCATAAGGAAATTAGATAAGAAAAAACAACAACAAGAGAAGGAGGGCAAACACAAACGAAAAAAGAAATTCTGTCATCAGTATGTGGACCAAAGGTGAAAGGTACAAAAGATAAAAGACGAAAGTTGGAAACATGATTTGAAAATGAAGGTAAAACAAAAGGATATCAGAAAACGTAAGTTAAGGCCAAGTGTTAAAAGTATGAATGAAACTTCCATTTTATGATGATGACAATCAGTTGATATGTGAGGAAGCAGAAAAGTTGAGGAATACTGGTGACAAATATACCAAAAACAAGACAGTAGAATATCTGAAAGCTGGAACGCACAGGAGACAAAAACATGAAACTTATCATGAAATTCCCGGAGAATTATAACCGAAACCGAAGTGACTCCCTGAAGAAATGTTGATAATCACGATCCCTGAAGGTGATAGTTACACCCAGCTAAATGTGTATTAAAAAAATGCTCTGGCGAAGTTAGAATATGGAAAATTAGCATGACCGGACGAGTTAAAACCAGAGTTTTATAAAGCCCTGCTAAATAGTAAAGATTTATAGAAAAATTACTGAATTGTTATAACAGAATCTTATGTCAAAATTCAGGTTTCTGTTTTAAACTCTGGATTACTGCATAATCCCAGATCACAGATATTCAGAACGAGGTTTTGAGCCGTTAAGGCTGGTTTAATCCATCCACAGCTTACACCGCCTCGAGGGGGTGGATTGACGAGAGATCGAGACTGGCAGGTGGCATCATGAATACGAAATTATTCTTTCCATAGATTTCTACAGATTGAAGAGTTTGTAGAGAGGAGACTATTGGTTGAAATGTGCGATAATGCCCTTAAATAGATAAATAAGTACAGTTGGCTGCAGTACTCTTGTTACTCCCTGCCATCCTTCTCTCGCTCATGTGACAACGGCGCACAACTTGTGTGGGTAGGA
>JAGKTI010040157.1:0-10449 GCA_018397915.1 Birgus latro
GGTTATCTTATCCCACCCTACAAGCCCAACCCACCTTACGTCACTTCCAACACTCACCTCTGACACTGCCCTAATTTCCATCATTCTCTCTCTCTCTCTCTCTCTCTCTCTCTCTCTCTCTCTCTCTCTCTCTCTTTCGTTCCCACCACTCTTTCCCCTTTCTCTCCTCTCTTCACCTTCCCTCTCCTCTCCACATCGTCTTCCTCATTCACCTTCGATCTATCCATCCTTCTTCCCGGACGAGTTCTTATTCTCTCCTCATCTCTTTCCTCCGTCCCCCTTCCTCTCTTCTCCCCTTCTATCTTCCTCATCCTTTACATTTTTACCTCCACTTTTCCCCTGCTCTTCCTCTTCTCTTTTCCTCTTCTCTCCATTTCCCTATATCTTCGTCTTCCCTCGTTCTTCGTTTTTTTTTCTCTCTCTCTCTTTTTCGCCCCTTTCTCCTACCCTTTTCCCGACAGACACATCCAAACCCACACCCACATCCACACTCAGAACTACACCCACGCCCACGCCTATACCCACATCTACACACACACAACCACACCTACACCCATACCCACACAATCAAACCCGCTGATACACACTGATTTCCTCAGTCTATCCTCTATTTTCGTTCTTCTAAAAACAGTCAGGGAAGGGGAACAGTAAGTGTCCGTGTTGCTCTAGGTTATTCACGAGAGAGAGAGAGAGAGAGAGAGAGAGAGAGAGAGAGAGAGAGAGAGAGAGAATGCATCTCCTCTCTCTGGGTACGCGGAGAGAGGGCGAAAGAGACGGGTGGCGAGACGGGTGTCTGGAATGTTTGTTGTGTTGTGGATGGGTACGTTCGGGTCGGTTACTTTATTTCAGTTTATTATCCGGCTCCTTGTTTCACCATCATCATCATCATCATCATCATCATCATCATCATCCCGTGCTTTTGTCTCACTAAATGACGGAGTGAGGAAGGAGTAATTTCCGAAGTGTTAGATTTCCCTCTTCGTCTCTCCGCGCCATTTTTCGATTAGTGAGAAACACAAATAGGCACCGTGTCGAAAACCCAGACATAATACACACGTGACACACATATAATAAAAAAAAATAACCGTGTCGAAAACCTACACGTGATACACACATATGGAAAAACTGCATTGTCCAAAAACTAACAAGGCATTTCACAGCTCATTTAAGCATTTTCCACACTCGTCTTCCCCCTCCGTCACGCCAGCTCTGTACTTTATTGTGTGACTTCTCCGGCGCATCCTCATTCGGCTCTTCCATCCGTCCTGCCATATATGACGGGAAGGGAGGGTAAGATGGAATGCGGGAGCTGGTTGCGCATTGGTTAGCACATCCCAGCACGCAACGGGAAGAACTAGAGGTTGATTTTCAGGCTAGTCAGACTCTTGGATCACCGCTTTCTCCCCCTTGCCCTTGTTCATCCAACAGTCCATCTGGGGACCTATATGGAGCATCGTCTATTGAGGACCGTGTTCTAGGTGAAAAATGGGACAGCAAAAAAATGACTCCTTTCTAATGATCCCCTTATGCTTGATAGGCAGTAAAGTCTGCGGTGACCCATCTGCAATTTTGGACGGACTGGGGATCTGCAGGGACTGGTAGACTGATGTAGAAAGATTATATGAAGAAAAATAGACAGAAAGATAAATAAGCAATAATAGATTGGTGCTAGAAATTAATGTACACAAGGATGATGATGATGATTTGAAGACAAGAGGAAATTTTGAATTAGATTATTTATAAGGATATCTAGCAAATGAATCTTTTGTACCTTGAGCTAAAAAATTTTGGGATTTAAAAATTGATTACCTTTAAGGGTATTAAAAACTGGTGTATTGCTACGTATTATTGGAAGTTTGTTGTTATGGTTTAGGTTTAAAGGATTTGTCAAAAGAGTTAGAATTCGAAGATCTGTGAGAGTTAAAAGTTTTATAAAAGGGTTTAGAATGAGAAGCTGGGTAAAGGGAAAGCAGATCTCCTTGGAAAATGCACCCTGCAACTTTCCGGTCTGGTAGGCTGTGTGTGTGTGTGTGTGTGTGTGTGTGTGTGTGTGTGTGTGTGTGTGCTTAGAACAGTGAGGCCAGACTGAGGTGGGCCAGCACAGGTCTTGAGAGGGAAAAGTGTGTGGGCTGTGATTCACATTACACTTGTGTACTGTGCAGATGTATTAATGCTGATTATGTTTAAATAGGGGTTATGCATTAAAAAGATAATGTTAAAGTTCTGGGTTGGCTTGAAGTATAACGTATACCAATATATACTATGTAATCACATTATACTTGCTCTGGTATTCCTTGCAAGAAAAATGGCGAGGAAAATGGGCGAGAGAGGGTGAAAGGCGACCCGTTTCCGTATATTAACATAGGGATGTGGCAATCCACTCCCCCGTCCATTATATGTTATGCATGCAACTTCGTGGCTCTAACTGAACAGGGGCAGATGAAAAATATATAAGACTTCGTTTCTACCATATTCATGTTCCAAAAATTGATTTAAAAAGACGAGGGATGAAGTAGAAGCTTAAGATTAATGCTTTCGACAGTAAGAAAATCACAGAGGAAGAGAGTCGATTTTTCCTAAGTCCCTTTTTCCGGGCTATACCATGGATAGTTGACTGTAATATCCAGGTCCCTGCTTCAGTTCTAGGGGCGAATAGTCTGGAGTAAATAAGGCATTGCACAAAAATCTCATGGCGGATCAGGCATTGGAACCGAAGACTACTTGACGAAGCGCATGAAGGACTGCAACTTAACCAGTACCTTGGGTGAACTCTTGACTTGTGACTATGGACAGTATACACATTTATATAAACAAAAGAAAAATTCGGCCCACCTCTCTCTCCTCGGGTGAGTGGCGTTGAGGAGGCTGCCATTTATTCCTTCACCGAACCTAACTTCACTACCAATACAGACAGATAGAAAAACATACAAGGAATTCAGGCCACGTATTGCTGGTCGGTGACTAGCGGTGTGCTCTGTCATCTGTTCCTTAGCCAAATCTAACATATATCTAACCTACGAGTAACAGTCAACAGGATACAGATATATATACAAACAAACGAAGAATCCAAGCCACATGTTGATCTTTGGGGAGATGTGTGTTATCTGTTTCTAAACTTAATCTAACCCAGCATAACATCGCCTAACCTAACCTAACCAAGCCACGAACGGTATACAGACAGATCACAAACAAACGAGGAATTGAGGCCACGTCTTGCTGCTCAAGTGCATGAAGGTGTGAAGGCTGTCATCTGTTCGTTAACCAGTGAGGCAACGCGAGTGCCATTGTCTTACTCTGATGACTGGCACATAAAAACGGGTTCTGGCAATTATGGAACAGTGTTTCTTATCGCAGTGTCTGCTCTGAGGAATAATTATGAGCGATAATTAACCTGTGTCGCGTGGGCCTAAGACATTTAAGGAGAATGCTAAGTGTGTTCTTGTGGGTTAGCGATTTTACGATGTTTTCTTCAACCCGGCCACAAATTTTCTTACTTAATTCCCGAAGCTTCCAGACGGCTTATTCCTGGAGAATGTTTTAACTGGAGGGGTTACACACAGTCTTCATTAATGCCCTCAGGAAGAGAGAGGATTCCCTAAGTGAATATAATCGTCTGGAGATAGTATAATTGATTTTTTAAAAAAAGCCAGTGAATTCAAGGAGTTTAAACATTCAAAACAAGGGATATTCTAGGATGCCCTTTGTCGAGGTTCAGTAATCCATCTAAACACAGTTCCCCACACTACTTCAAATGTCACCATTTGGGCACTGCTACTCTCCTTCAGTCTACTGGGATATGTTATTAGTATCCCACTCAGGACTGGTGCCCTGGGAGTACTTGGGATGTTGTTATGGCGTGTTGTGGGTCCTTGGGAAATAATCAGACTTTGAAACTGCTGCCACTTGGATAAGGGCGAAAGTAATGAACAGTCCTTAAATAATAATGTATAATAACATCTAATGACGTACTGTGTTGCGAGCCGTACACAATACAACCCTCCTGAATGGATGCAATGTGTGTGTGTGTGTGTGTGTGTGTGTGTGTGTGTGTGTAGTGGTTCTTGTTTTGCTTACACGGTTCTGCTACGTCCTTTAAAGCAAGCCAGTGAGGCACCAAATTGAGCTCTTTGCGTTCTGAGCGAATAGATTCCTTACTATGAATGGTAGGTGTTGAAACTACGGACGCAGAGGAACTGGCGAAGGACAGTTTGAGCGACTTTCTCGTTCGGTTCAGTGATGCAGCCAGTCGGGGGGCAGGGGGGGCAGGTTTCCCCTCCTGTAGAAATTCTTGGGGAAATGTTTTATATGATACAATTTTTTGAGAGAGCGAGAGAGAGAGGGGGATTTATGCATTTGGTTGTACTTTTCACAGTATAGCATGAGAATTACCTTCATTCTCACTTTTGGTATGATTTTACGTGTTGTCCTCAAGGAGCTGTAGATTACTATCTCGTCAATGAGATTCTCCTTCCCAGAAATTTGTATGTTGCGGCGCTGCAGGAGTAAAGGGGAAATGCTTTGTGTTTACTACAGCAAAGTGTTTATGAGATATGCCGCAATCAGGAAATACTTAGCAGAATGTCAAAAGAAAGCAAGGAAACGGGATTTAAAACATCGATATTATTTAAACTAAACTCACAGAACCACAGGGTCAGGAGAACAGTAGGCTGCTATCCTAGGTCGAGGGCTAACACTGAAGGTTAGTTATTTAGTACGTGTGAGCATAGAAGGTAACACTCGGGTTGATGAAGCAACGGACAGCCAATGCACCTAAGATGGATGCAGTATGGCAATAAACATACCGGTTCCTGGATGCTTAATTACAGATATTCGGGAAATTTCGGGGTCTTTGCACCCCCTCCCCTCCCCGAAATACTTCCTAGAATCACCACTGACTGGGCTAGGATATTTCGTAGCACTTTCTTCAGCTATATATTTTTGTACGTTACACCTTAACGCTGTCTTGTATGTTAACGATGTGTACCGATGATAAATATCCAGTACGTGAGTAACGCACTTGAGAATACCAAAGGGTAATATGTAATTACTGTATATGACTTCACTAAGAAAGAAGTGCTGCTGAGTCTTTTATGACCAGCGAACATGCCTCTCATTGTGCCTAGAAACATCGAACTGAAATTATGTTGATTTTGGCTTAGAAACATCGAACTGAAATTATGTTGATTTTGGCTTTTATGTGTTCGACTGTCTTTGAAAGGGAGAATTTCTGAATTTTGTTTTGTTTTTATAACAGGAAACAGGAAATGAAGCACAGAGTGTGGAAGGCTTATATCTGCAGGGTGAAGCTAAGAATTTTGAAGGCGTGACTAGTGAATGAATAGGTGCGTGTCATTTTCAATGAGCACTCTGTTGATGTTGCTCCTTCTGTTGTGACGTTGTGTTTCTAGATCCCTCTCAAAGAAATTATTAACAGGAAGTTACTGGAGGTTCCTAGGAATTGTCCGTCGACAGGAGGTTTTGATCCTGTTCTTTAAGTTGTGCTTTTTTTTTTTCGCTCTCCACTGCAACTATATCTCATCAATTGGCGTTTATCATCAAGCATGTTATTGTTTGCCCGTGTTAGCCTGAATAAATTCACCATGTTTGACTGGATCTGCTCGGTGACCTGTCCGTGATCAGTCTTAGTTCTGGCTTTGTCTTGCGGAGGAGGATACGAAGCTAAGTATGAAACAAAGTAAAAGACGTAACAGGTAGCGTGGTATTGTAAGATATTGTGAAAATTACGAACCACGCAAAACTGAACTTGTGGCGAGAAAGCGATGTGTTGAGAATTAAGCGTGCATTAACCAGCGTATTTCCGGATTGTATAGAAGAGTGGCGTCAGCTGCGAGGCGTCACGGCAGAGGAAGTTAGTCATCACTGGCCGTCTTGTTGTATCTATCTGCGCCGGCGTTTGGTTTATCTCTCCTTAGCCCTCGATGCGCTGCTGACAGTTTCTTTTTTTATATAATTATGGGAGTAATGAAAGTGCAGCATATGGCGGAGCAGGCTACGGGGGTGGGAGGCGAGTCACGGTAATGTGAGTGTCCCAGTGCCTTACTTTCAGCGGTGCGTGGCCATGTAACACAGGATGTTTACACCACAAGATGTGTTGATGTCCGTTCACACCGTCTGTTTTTTCCTCCATTCGCTTCATAACACCTTCAATCCGATTACGTCTTTTCCCACTTTATTCATGTCATCTACAGACGATTTAAGCAACTTAGATAAGATCTCTCGTACTGAGGAGGTTAATAAATCCCTCATAAACTAAATTAAATTGTCTGAAGGTAGCAGAGTCAAGAATGAGAATATATTGTCGGACTGAAGGGGTTACTGGATTTTGTTGATGTGAGGGATTTATTTTTCTTCTCCCTTTTTCTGTTGACGTCTGGCGAGATTTTCCTCCTCTGATCGCTGTTGTATATTGAAGAATTTTAAGTAATACCCTTTTTTCTTCTTCTCCTCCTACTGTTGTGTGCTGATGATGTGAAATTTCGCCCCTTTTTCCTTCTTCTTCTTCTCTTATTAAAGTTTTATGTGGGGCATCTTCTTCTCCTCCAACTGTTATATTTTTAATGGTTGTTATTCACTCCTCATTTCCTTCATCTCTGTCTATTAAAGTTTTAAGTTACTTCTCTTTTCCCCATTCTCCTCCAGCGTTTAATTCTTCTTTACGTCGCCCCTGCACGTGCTTCCTCTTTCTCCCGTTTTCTCATCTCTGCAATGTTGATTCTAAACCCCTAACCCCTCTCTGCCTCTCCAACGCTGGCCGTCCGTGTTGCCTCAGCTGTCTGGTGGAGTCTTAGCTAAACACATCCATCAGAAGCGGGGCAGAGGCGTCACTCGGCAGCTGCTCCGTCTTGTGAATATTAACACAGACACAGACCGCCCGCAGGAGTTCAAGACTGGTATTTTAGCGGTGTATGCGGGTCCGGTTGGCTGGTATGAAGGCAACACACCGTCATGCCCTACATACCTTGCATGGTACGGGCGCAAAAACCACTCGACTCACACAGTTCCTGCACTTAACACGGCATTTTTTTCAATCTCATACCTGACAAAAGGATTTAAGAAAAAAAAACAAGACACACTGCCCTCGGATTCCTTGTGCGTTAGTCATAAAGGTCGAGTAAACAGGGTGGGAACAAATGAACTGATACCTCCTGTTTTGTGATGTAGTGACCTAATCGCCCACTATTTATGTTACAAACAGCCTCTTATATTGCAGATGAGGGAAAGGAAATGGAACTAGAGCTTCATTCTTCTCAGATTCAAGTTCTTTCAGAAGCAAAAGATCCGAGCTTTTATTTTTTCGGTCTCATGAAAAGACGCGAGGCAAGATTAGGACTGTGTTAATGGCGATGCACGTCAAAAATGATTCTAGTATCAGATATACAGTACATTATGTCCTCTCGGTATGGTACAATCTTTTTTAGCTAGTGAACCTAATCCTGAGAATCTCTGAAAAATGTTGAAATGTTCTCCAGCTTAATGAAAACTTCAGTTATGTTAGCCCGATGGGTTAGATCCTTTTTTGTGCACAGTGTGAGTGTGTGTGGTTGGGGCTGACCACTGTGAATCAGGGTTCAGATTACAGACATCACAGCAGCAGCCATCATCTACACACAAACACACACACACACACACACACACACACACACACACACACACACACACACACACACACACACACACACACACACACACACACACACAAAGATCAACATAGTGTAAGGCTTCCAACACAACACGTCATTATGTCAGCAGAGTGAACAGCCCGAGAAGGCGAACTCATCATCCAGAGTAAAGAATGTCGCGTCTGTTGTATCCACCCTCGCCCTCAGTATTATTTAATTTAGAAGAGTGAGAATAAGGTGTGAATTAGCCTGTGCGCTTAAAATGACTGAAAGGAGAGAGGTAGTGTAAGATTAGGTTGAGGAGGAGTAGAGTAGGAAAGTAGAGTAAGGAACAAAAGCTCACCTACCAATCTACTGCTTCTACGTCATACTCAGGACATGTTCATCACTTTCCTCCCTGACGCATCATATCAAGGGGAATCAACTATGAGATGATAAACACTGCCACGCGAGCCACGCTTAGAAATATTAACCATCATAGGAAAGTAAGAATCAGAAGAGAAGTCATAGGAGACGAAATTTAATCCCTGTCTGCACACGAAGGATGCGGTGGTGTTGTGGGAGGAAGGATAATGCTGAGTACGAACAGGAAAGCTTCTAAATCACTGTCAGCCGTTCTTGTCAGGACGCAACGCCGAGCAACAGAGAGATGAAGAAAATAAGGATAAAACTGACAAAGGGATTTCACGCTTGTATCGAAAATTAAACGGATATATGGATGTATTTTGGACTATGCAACACTATATTGTGACATACTACATGAAAAAATAAAACTCAAAGTGATCAGAAGTTAGGAAAAGTGTATGACATGGTAAAAAAAAACTGGAAAACTATTTATTTACGAGATTACGGCTAGAGTAATAAACTGTAAGGATGAGTTTGCGGGTAGAAAAATATACGATATAGGAATAGTGTGTTTGGTGATGCAGATTTTGACGATAAGTGAAAAAGAACTGACTGATGTTTGTGTGTGTGTGTGTGTGTGTGTGTGTGTGTGTGAGAGAGAGAGAGAGAGAGAGTGAGAGAGAATGTGAAAGGGCCTATGTGGAGTGTGAGGGGGCATGCGTGGTGTGGTGGAAGGCAGATGTTGGTCATAACGGTATCTCCTCTCAGGCCATTGTCATCCACCTCTCCACCACCTCCACCATACCCTTCCTCCACCATGCCCTGCTTAGAGAGAGACTCCACCTAATAAAACAGGCTTTATTAACACTATTTCGATATTTTCCCCTAAGCTGAATAAAATGTCTTCTGGTTGAACGAAAGAAAAAGAAAGGAAGTAAAAAGTTGTGTTCGTACTAAATGGGCAATAATTTAGCACCATATTATCTTCTCACCTCCTTTTTATTATCACCTTCTCCCTACACCATTCCCTGCGATAATCTTGCTCAACCCTTCGTCACTTCCTCGGCCACACCACACAGACTCCCTTCACGATGCCTCACAGCTACCCTACATCACCATCATTGTATCATTCCAAGACGGTCTCCACTATCGCTGCATTCCCACACCATTTCCTTAACGAACATTACATATTCTCATTTCTGTTCACATCCATTACCATGCCTTACCTTACCCCTCCCCACCACCACAATACCAAGTACACTGTCTACACCTGACGCCTCACACTGCCACCATAAGACCCCTTCTTTCCTCTCACTGCAGTACTGTATTCCACACACATACCCCTTTCCACCGCTCATATCAACACCATACTCCCTCACCCTATTGCATGATAGTACTCCTTCTCCAGGGGCTGGAGAGGGACGCCTTCATGCGGTGGCATTGATGTAACCTTGCAACTCTGATCTCAGGTTATGCATACGTACTCAGCTCCCTCTCAGTCTCCCGGAAAATGGATGGTGGACTGCAGGAGAAAGGCAACTCCAGCCTGCAGTCCGCCGGGTTGACATCCACATAACCCTATGGCCACAACAACAACAACAACAACCCCTATTCTCCTTACTCACTGGACTGTCAACATTCGGTCGTATCCTTCACCTCTACAATCCAGTGACGTAATTTTTATCTTATTCTTGCTGCCGCCACCCTGTTATATATAACACTGAGAAGAATTTTTTAAAGGGGAAAACGAAGGCTATATATAAATTATCAGTCTAAAAAGTCTCTCCTGAGCTGAATAAAACCTCTAGATGTGGCAAATACAAACAAAAATCCGCGTCACCGAACTGACGGGGCCAAAATTCAAATGCACAGGGGAAAGGGATGCTGACGATTATTAGATTTTAATACCTTGCACCCCACGTCAGAATGCACTCTGGTACGGTACAGGGAAATCAGGCGCGTTTTATCTCCGTCAGAAACTGAAGGCTTACACTACGTCATTTAAATTTTGTAGCACACGGCCATACATTTCTCTGCCATAACCAACCATACTCCTCACTCCTCCACCATCACCACGTAGAAGTATAGTCTTAGAAGGTTATGAGGGTAGGACAGATACAAGGCAAAGAAGATGAAAAAGAGGACAGTTGAAATAGACAGTGGTATGATGAATGCCTGTCTGTTTGACCTTTGGATAGGGCGTTAGATTGTGAGTGTCTACCCCGCAAACTCAGTGGTAGTCGGTGGGGCTCGAATCTACCGCTCAGAGTGTCCACCAAACCAACCGAGCCGCCGAGTCGCCCCCATCACCAGGTCCCTCCCTCCCTCTCCACTCCCTTCCATGCCCTCACCCATACCCTACCGCCATACCTCCCCCTCTCCCATGGACATCCTCTAGTCTCCCATGCCCTTCATCCCGTACGTTCACCTTCCTCCTACACTCTCCCTTCTGTCCAGTTATTAG
>JAGKTI010040160.1:0-10449 GCA_018397915.1 Birgus latro
TCCCACATGTACCTACCACGTTTTACTCAGTCTTCCACTCATTTGTCTTCCACAGTCTTCGATAATGCAGAATTATAATCTATCCTTTGATCTCTTTTCACGATGGGTTTTCTTAATTTCCAGTGAGAGAAAGAGAGTGAGTTTTGAGATATTGGCCTCTATACGTATTATTCAGGATTAGCCAATAAAAATATACAAGTCGTCAGTCGTCAGTCGAACCATCTCCGAAATATCGAATTTGAACTATAAAATGTAGTATCATCAAGCCGCGTTCAATCATCATTATCATCATCAATCATCATCGTCATCATATTTTCGAAAATGTTAAACGGATAGCCGAAATCCAGAAAACAGGAATAGAAAGAAAAAAAGCTATTATCAGTATTCTCATTATTCCATCTCTCTATCATCATCTCTCTCTCTCTCCCTCTCTCCGCTTTCCATCATCCCGCCCTTCTAAACCTGCCATAATCAATCACGAGGTAAGTGTTGCAGCTTCGTGGAAAAATAGCGATACGATACCACTGAAATTGACGGCATCCATCCCTTCCCCACAGCGATTCTCTGGTTCCTCACCTTCGCTTACTCACCTCACTTAACATTATCTTGTGATGGTAAATGAGGTGATAGGCGATGACGACCATCATCCACTCATTTGATGGAGTGGTCTGCTTCTTCCTTCCCCTGTCTCATTTTCTCTCTGTATCTGTCCTCCTCTCTTTGTACTTCTCTCTATCCTTCCTGTCACTTTTATTACCTATCTTTCTTCTGGTGGCTCTACAGTAAGTGACAAGCTCAATAATTTCCTGTAACCCCAGGATCCATTTACAACGCTGGGTGGTAAACATATAACTAAATTACGGAGTGAAGTGCAGCCTGACTGTTGCCCCTATTAACCAGGTGGAGGGATGCAAATGCGGCATCCATCCATTTAAAAACTTTCACATTATTCCTGAATTAGTCTGATATAATCACTTGCTTTAATTCATAATTTTGAAAGAAACTGTTTTATGATTTTGTGTTTATTATGACTTTTCGAGGCATTCAAACAAATAATATACTCATAATTTGTATGTTTAGTCCATACAAGACGTACGTATCTACATACCTTTTTACATGGATTCATACTTTTAGGAACAATAACTGAGTGGGATAATATGTTTCAAAAAATCGCAAAAAAAAAAAAAAATCCCAAGCAAAAAGAGTTACTGTTGAAAAATTGATATAAGATGACGGGTACGACTAACACCAATATAAATTCAAATTGCGTGGTTCAGTCCTTCTTCAGTTGCCTCAAACAGTACTGTGTTTACGTTAGAGACCACTTTGAATTGTTGAAGCATACGGTAGGTCATTGTTACTGTTCTTATATTGTTTACCAGCAAACATGCATCTTGAAGCAGACTTTAGCGATATAGTTAGTGACGAACAGCTCTTCTATATAAGGGGCAGCTAGAACAGTGTATTTTTCTATCTGTCGGACCCTTTAAACGGCACAACCAAACATTACAGAAGTATGTCCTACAGTTGTTTAAGTTAGATGGGATTAGGGTGAAGGAGAGAGGGAGTGTGATGAGCAGTCAATGTTTCCCCACTCAGTGCTAAAATCGCAGAGAGAGAGAGAGAGAGAGAGAGAGAGAGAGAGAATGTGGTCTGCTGTAGGATGCCAGAGGTCTTTAAGTTGAAACATTATTGGCATGTATTTGTGTTCATTTCCTTGTTTTGTTAGCTGTATTTGTTGTGACATGTAGATAATATACATTCTATATAATTTATATATCTAACAGCTCTAAACACATTTTCACATGAATGATATAGTATTACAGTACAACAGTGTTGATTACATTGGTGATGCGGCATGGACTTGGCAGACGTAAGCTAAAACGTGTGGCATTTTCCTTATTAATTTAAACGACTCAGAGGAAAAGCCATTCACAGGCCTGCCCCTGGGGAGGGGCCAGCAATGAACTAATCAAGTGAGGGCTTTCCAGCCTTTGCATCTAGTTCGGCGTATATTCCTCATCGACTTGGGAGGTACTGTCATCTTTCTGCGGTCATTAATTGAGTATTGCACTTCAACACCTGCAGTTCGATGGCGTTTTCGAAACTTTTTTTTTCTTTTTTTGCTTCTACGAAAATACTTACTCAGCTTTATAGAGGTCCTTCGAGCTGAAGAGGTTTGATATTATAATTACCAATCCCTTCACAAAAATTATCTCCACTGAGATATATAGAATATCCTGGAAATAGCCACAGCAAACTAGGCGGTGGCTCGATCGGTAGAGAGGTGGCTTGCAGTCCCGACGGACCAGGTTCGGATCCTCGCTGGGGCAGGGAACAGTTTAAGGTTTCGAATTTCAGCATTAAATCAGTCTTTACTGATCTACCAGAAGACCCGCCGACATGTCGTAAAAATACCCCCGCTAATACCAATACACCAGTCCTGTATGAGACAGCCCTAGCATGTATTCAATATGGACAGTGGGTATTAACGCCGAAGTGGTGACATGTAGAGGTGTTGGTATGTAGGAGGACTGCTGGGTCTTGATAGCAGGCTGTGAAGCCTATGCCCGGAGTCGGACACACAGACACACATACACACACAAAAATGGTATCAAATTAAAGGGGCTGACATATTCTTTCTTTTTCTTTTTTTCTTTTTTTTGGGCTTCTTGTCATCTAGTAGAATTCCATGGCGATTACTTGGGATATTATTCTTTAGTATTGTTTTATATGATATTTCAATCTTTATAATCTCGACAGATTGCATAAATAATATATACCACCATCACATTGGTAGCTGTTATAAAGTCCTGGTGTAGTTGTTTAACCCGACGCATCCCGTCGACGTAAGGGTATGTCGTAACGTTTTGTCACGTTGACGTCCATTGACGTACCCGTACGTCGTGCAATTGCAAGGTCAGTCATTTGCACATTTTTCAAGTTTCATGGGTAATTTCTGGTAGGCATATGTGGGAATCCTTCCTCTACCCACTGTCAAGCGGGGATACTGCCTGGCCCCACCTGATACCCTCCCCCCTCTCAGCATTTCACCTGTTAACAGTGACCTGGCCAGTAAAGACATGTCACACCACGGTCTCTCCAGTGACGAAATTCACGGTGAAAGTGATTCCTGAGGTGGAGGACAAAGGAATAAAGAAGCTAGAGGAAGAAACAAACAGAAGTGATGAGGTGGTAATGTCGTAAAGGAAGGTGCCATATGTTGATGTGTTTGATGAGTGAACAATGCTTATATCGCCTATATTACTGTGTGAAAACCAATATAGTCTTGTACTACACATATATTCGCACCAAATAAATAAATAAATACATAATTCAAAGTAGCTTGAATTAGTTAACCCTCTCATAGTTCGTTTTCTTTGAAGCCAGGTACCCAGAGAGAGAATGAAAAGGTAAGGTTGACTGTCACCTGTAGCAACATTTATAAGCTCAGGAGAGCGATTTCTCTATGAATTTCGATGTTTCTCACCAAAAGCGAAGGTTTGAGCCCCCCCCAAAAAAAATCCGAAATTGCTCGGGATTGGGGGGTTTCGGAGATGGGAAATCGGTCGGGACATGACAGGTTAAGGACTTTATTGTAGTAACACTATTTACAGTGTGCCCCTCAGGCCGGCTTCCCTCTGACCGAACACATCTGGTAGAGTGAGGCATGAGAGGCATGTTTGGGTCATCATTTTTAAGATCTAACAGTGGGGATATACAGTGGGAGGGGGTATAACGTGAGGATATACAATGAGGGTACAATACTCCCCCGGGTAACTGAAATGGTGTCTCCTGACACTAGAGACGAGCTATATGGGGGACTGGCTATATTACTATGGTAGGTGGGGTGTCTATATAAGGTATAGTTACGATACAGGGGTTGGAGGAAGGAACATG
The DNA here is from genome assembly GCA_018397915.1 of Birgus latro. Lineage (NCBI taxonomy): Eukaryota > Metazoa > Arthropoda > Malacostraca > Decapoda > Coenobitidae > Birgus > Birgus latro. The sequence continues at coordinate 3,901 of JAGKTI010040160.1, forward strand.
GCGATGTCTAAGGGAAGAAATGCAGTAATATGCAAGATAAATACATAATGGGGACATACATACATATATGGATATACATATAATTGAGACAGTAGTTGTAGCATATACACATATTGATATAAGATATATGACTACTTTGATATTTCAATGGTGGAACACACAAGTATTGTCTGGATGAAGGCTATTAGATAGAGAGAGGTTTTCCATCTCTTTGTTGGATGTCTTTTATTAAGTGCGTGTTTGTTTCTATAGTGTTGCTTATGAGTAATGGTCCTTGTTAGTTATACACTTTTAGATCTTTCCTAAATATTTTCCATACTATTGTACTTTACCTAATGGTAGTTCATTTACTGTAATGCCTTCATTTGTTGTTAGTAATTTTTTCAGTCCACAGTTGTTATCTGAATAAGTTTGCACCACTAGTCACTAAATGTGAGGGCACTAAGTACGGGTAGCTTCAACGTCCTGTGGAGGCCGCACTATTCCTGTTGCAATTCTGATGTCTTGCAGTCTGCGTTCCATCTTCCTGATACAACAGTGCACTGCATAGACCATGAGAATGAATCCTATGAAAGAGATGGCCACTGGGGGAAACACAACTGTTGGATGTACCCATGAATGGCTGAAGGCTAGAGAAAATTGATCTGTAATGAAGTCACTGTCGTTTAGGAATCTTAGCATACGCAAGTTGGCGGAGGTGATGGAAATGTTATCGTATGATAGGGTAGAAGTCATGTCGATTGGTTGGAAGATGTCATAAGAGTGTTTGCGGACAGCTTTGTGGTAACGAGTGGCGTAATTGATGGTTGATTCTGATTTGACTGTACAATAGTCTGGTGCTTTGTAGAGACCACTAGCAGGGACGGAACGGACAGAAGAAGCAGGACACATGATGGTGACAGAGATGGGGGGAGTGAAGAAGAAGTATTGGTCGTGGTTGAGGTGAGCATGATGGACTGGAAGTTCTGGAGCTGGAACAAAGGAAAAGGCAGTGTATGGAATGATTGCGAACTAAAGCAGACTCACAGGGTGCAGCGCTGCTAAAGAAGATAGCTAGAAGGTGGGCAGCACAAAGACGAGACGTAGGGGTAAGGGAGGAACATTTCTGGAGATCTGTGTAAGAGAGGAAGGCAACGGAGAGGTGATCATGGGAGAGAAGGAAATATTCTGAAGGAACAGAGACTTTCAATAAGGAGTTGTACCGGAAGGGAAAGGGAATGATCTGGAAGAGGTTGAAGGTGATGGTAGAACGTAGAGGTTGGTGAGAAGAGTGGCCTGGAGTACTGGATAGTAGAATTCTAGAGAGGAGTAGGAAAGCACTGGGGACAAACCGAATATAGAGTGAGCCCATTCCAGTACAGAACGGAGAGCAGAGATAGGTACAAAGTCTGCAGTGACACGTCCATCAACAGCATGGGCTAGGATACGTACCAAGACAGAGACTTGAGAGAGAACAGAGTCGATGGCTAGCTGGAGATTATCTATGTTTAGTTTGAGGTAAAAGAACTGAGAAACAACGTTGAGATTTGAGAGGTGTTGTTTTAAGATTTCGGTGAAGTTGTTCAGAGTGTTACTTCATTTAGGTGGGCTGTAATCTTCTGCAACATAGTGTGTTGAAGTTACATGACTCGGCTTTGAGAATCTAGGGCCGAAGCCAAGTGAGCTTGATCAGATTTGAAGCCAGAAAGGTCACGAGTCGTAGCGACGCCAAATAAGCCACTAAGTATTTCACCTCCGAAGTCAATGTGACCTCATTTCACGCGAGAACGACCTACGGGTGTCTGAATGGAAAATGTGTCGTTGAGCTGAGAGAATCTGTCTGTTATGTATTGCAATTGCCAAGAGAGTGGTAGATAAAGATGTTACAAATACCGATCTGGGTTGTTTCCCCATGATGGCTGAGAGGTGGGTCTTGAGTTTGTCCAACTGGCGTGCGAAGGCAGGTAGGGCGATGGCTACGTCAGCCAGGGGCGCAAGATCGTAGCGCAGTGAGACTACAATTATGTTGATAAACTATTTGTTGGATGACATGTACAAATGTAAACTGGTATGGAAGAGGCCTCTTACGGAAAGGAGAAAATGGCCCTCAATATTTTTCAGGTTCATACAGACACTTCAAGGACGGTATCTTGGGAAAAAAATGTCTTCTTGACTATGAAGTCCTGTTGGTACATTATGATTTTGTATATATGCATTCTCAATGGGTGAAATAAATGAATCCTGTTTGTACGTGATGCTGGAAATTTGCAATGCCTCTTCTTTTGGCGAATTACTCTGCACATTACAACGCGATTTTCTCTTTATTTCATAGATACATTGGTTGATTGATAGACAGATAGACAGGTTTCTAGTAATAGCTTATCAATCGTATCGATCCAGTTCCCCTCAGTAGCGTACAATTAGATATGGAGGTGCAATGGAAGAAAAAAAATGTTGAGGAAAAGGGTTTACGCCATTTCCGAACCAACTGGAAATGCGGGTATCGTCGTAACTATCACTCATTTCGTGAGGTGTACTATGTCTTATCTAAAAATGTTAGCAACAGAAAAAAAAAAAAAATCTGTTAATGAAATATCTCCAGACAATATTGCACTATAAAGCTAAAGAACTAGAGAGGTTACATACACCCTTTCTTCATCCCTCACTACTACGGCACTTTCCTGAGATAAGTAAAATATCTGGAAGCAGCAAAAAGCAAAAAAAAAAAAAAAAACACGTCACTTTACTAAAGGAGCTAACAACACTTCTAATTTAACACTTTATCCACGGCAATCAGAACTAAAGCACCCCCATGCCTCTGTATCACCATCCGTATCAAGTCTCTCTTGCCACCCAAACTCATTCACTCTCATGCACTTCTCTATTTTAACCTTTCCAAGCCTGTCTGTCATCATTCATCTCTCCTGCTTTTCGCCACTTCAAACCATCCAACACACCTTCACGTTATCTCCAAGCTTCTCTCCCATCATTCTTCTCGCCTCTCTTATGGCATTCACTCTCTTCAAAAGCTAGTAACCCTTTCCCCATAAAATCCCCTCTCTTTCTTTTCCTCTCTTTCCCTCCCCCCTCCCCCCCCCTCCCCTCTCATTCTTCTCTCTCCATCCCTCTCTCTTGTCCCCCGTCTCCATATCCATTTCTGTTATACGTTCCTCTTTCACTCTAACTTTAGTAAAATATTATATCCCCACTCCTTCCACCATCCTATCCTTTGCTTCCTCTCCTGTTTCTCTTCATCTCGACCTTCTTTTCAGTCTCCCTTCTACAGAGTGAATATACAAGAGTAAAGACAGGTGATTTTGACAGATCTTAATATAATCTTTATCTAGGCTCAAATGTGGCTAGTTGAAATTAATATCTGACAAATGATAAATCCAAAATACTGGAGTACAAGGTGAAAGACGCCATTTATAGCCACACTCACCACCACAGTTCTGATCGAGGAAAGAACCAATAACTTGTGGGAGAGGGGTGACCCATGGAGGTTACACAGAGAGACAGATATAGATCCCCAAAGTCCAGAGTTGAATATGGTGCTCCGCTTACTGTACCAAGGAAAGCTTCAAAAAATGATTATTTTCAAACCATCATATCCCAGCAATTATATTACCTAGAATATTCAGTATAAGACAAAAAACTTACAATAGCATGTCTCCCCACTGCAAGTGACCCAGGTGTCTAAGTAGATGTTTTCAGAGCTCAGAGGTGAAAAAATGGAGTCACCTTTGGAGTAGCAGTGAGGCTGTGTCCCAATGAGTGCATGAGTCTGTGGCTATGCCGAACTTCCTGTACAGGACAGGTGACCTGGGCAGAATGAGACTGCCCTACTCTCATTCCCTCATGCCCTGCTAGACTTCCCCTGTCATCCTACTTACATTATAATAACGCACTTATTATTTCTAAATTCTTACTTCTCTATAGGAATGGCATTCATTTCTTAAAAGTTATTTGGTCATAAGACTTAATTTCTGTACTTTAATTTCTCTCATCTTCTAGTAACTTACATATATTGCACTTATTTTTCTCTAATCTTACTGCACTACATGAATGTTACTTCCTACATTCGTAATAACACTCATTCTCTACACTGACATTTTCCTTTTTTTTCACTTTTTTTTTAATATACACAATATAGACTTCCCCCCACACCTGTACCTAGTACCTCACCAAAGTACTTTGGCTGGGGTGAAGTCCTCCATGAAGTACCAGGCTTGGACGATGGTGGTGGGACAGCGGTTAGGTATGAGCACTGTGACGGAGGCTGGGAAGCCATAATGCACTGTTTGTGCCGCATGTGACTTGTGGCCACATGATCCTCATTCCCAATCGACAGTGAGGTCACTGTCACCTTCATTTCCTTCTCGATTACACTTTTGCTGAATCCCTTCCTTGCATGAGTGTGAAGCTTGACATAAGTGGAGGTAGCGGCAGAGGAGGTGAACGAATTGGACAAAGTGGAATGAGAAATCATCGTTCCTTACCCTTGCATGGCATGTTGTAGACTGCCATTGCCGTTCACCCACTTCAAACTATGGTGGGAAAAGGAAAATGACTATGTTCTTCAACGAGTCATTCCTGAACACCTCATTTCCTATGGTGTATGCTGTCAGCTACTGTATGCTTTAGGGGTTAAAAACTGTTCTGAGTGGAGGGTTACAATTTGGCAAAATTTCGTGTTTCTCTGTAAATATTTGTATCGTTGTTACCCATAGGAACCTAAAACATTCATGAAACCTGGCCTGAGAGAATGTCTACTACTGTGCAAAATCTCGTGTTACAAGGTAATGAAAACTAAGGTCAGGCATAACAAATTTGTCCATTACAGTAGGAGATCACCTTTCTCCATGGGGTCAACTCGCAGTGTTTCCACTATGCTATAAATCTGGCCTACGTGAAGGTTTACCTATCTGTCATATTTGTCTCTCCATAGCCTGAGGTCTTAATCCAAGAAGAGGTGGCAATTAACAAATCATCTTCATGTAACCCTATCCTCTGCAATGAGGCTGCCTTTCCCAACTCACATTCTCTTCTCTCATATATCTCTCCAACCCATCGCTCCGTCTCATCCTTGGTCTTGTCCTCCTACCCTTTCTCCCACTGTCCATCCTCTCCATATGGCCAAACTACTCAGAGTACTTCCCCTCATGTTTTAGATCCCATCCATACCAACACCACGCCGTTCCTTCACTTCCTAATATTATGTCTCTCTGTCCATCTAAGTCTATATGCTTCTCACAATGAACTCATTTCAACTGCTCTGACTCTTGACTTGCGTCCCTCCAACGGGTTCCAAGCTTTACATCCATGCACTAACGTCAGAATCGCAACACTATTATGAAGCGGCATTTACTCCCATACTCACTCCCTATTCCTTATCGCTGCTTTTGATGAACAGCAACCCTTCTCCCCTGCTTCATCCTCAACACACTACCTAAATACTTGCAGGCACTCACGTTCTCCATTTGATGATCATCCAACCTCACTATGCATTCTGTGACTTCATTTTTAACATGGACAATATTTTTGCTCCTAAGCATCATTTACTTTAAATTTATCTTCTTACACACACACACACACACACACACACACACAAACACACACACACACCAAACACACACACACACACACACACACACACACAAACACACACACACACACCAAACACACACACACACACACACACACACACACACCGACAACCTCAAACATACACTGTCAAACTCATTCGATAAATTTTACTATTCTCATTCATCTTCACTTATCAATACAGGCTTTTTCCAAACCCTACCCTCTCTCACTAAGAAAACTCCAGCATCCTTTGCCCTACCTTGCACTTTTTATATCTCCATTCATATTTTCAGTATACATTTGAGCCCAACATTCACATAAAAGAAATCATTAGGATCACTCTCCAGACGAACTGCTCCCCATGCTCCCTCATGTAAACTCCCGACAGTATTCAGCAGCTTCCAATCTACTCCATGTTAATGCAGCACCTTCCGCCTACCAATATTCAAAAATTTTTGTTCCAAAATTTAAAGAAATAATACATAACGGCTTTCAACGGGACCTCTGGTAGCTGCGGCGCAAAGGATGTGGCCTTTAGGCGCCTCACCCTACTTGAAACACAGGCCAGGTAGAGGTCTACCACTGTGCAAAACTCCGTCTTCTTAACAGACACCTCATTGAGCCTGGACCTCATCCTTCAAAAAGGTAATGTAACTCAGCCAAGGAGTAAGGTAGAAAGTGAGTGAGAGAGACAGTAAGGGAGAAGCATTGCATCTGGCTGCCCTTGTGGGTAAAAGAGAAAATGAAAACGTTAACTATACTCCGAAAAATACACAACTCGAGAATGAAAACCAATAAAAAGAGTTAGGAATAGTCTAACAAATTATTTAAAAAACAAGCCCACAGTGTACGGACACAGGAAGGAAAGCAAACAGATAGTTGAAGCAGAGCATTCAAATTATCAGAGGAAATATTTCTCACTCTCTGCACTCCGTTAATGCACTAGCATCTGGAACACTGGATTCAGGTTTGTTCACCATATTA
>JAGKTI010040161.1:0-10449 GCA_018397915.1 Birgus latro
AATGAAAAAGATAACAATATCTATGAATCAAATTTAGCAAAATAATAATAATGATTAAAAAAAATAATAATAAAACCAGTAAACCCTAAATCTTGCAAAGGAGTCCGTCTTCCTCCACAAAGGACAGGATTCTTCCATAACACAAGCACCTGCTCTAAGAACAGACGAAATAATGTGCAATCCATCAGCCTTCCGGTGCTCATAGAGGTGCAGATGGTGTACATCCCCAAGACTTGACACTACCAACAAGTGCCAGACAGTCAAGCGTACTACCAAGTAATCCTCTCAAAATGAAAGGGACTGAGTGATTGAATGATTAGCACAAAGAAAAAGCTGACAGCAGATCTCCCAGGGTCATATGGTGACAGACAACAGTGAAAAATAGAGTAAGACATAGATAACATTATGCTGTTGCAACCCTCCATCTGATGAAGCACATACCCTCTAACCTTCCTGTACATCTAACCAAGCACATTACGCCCTCACCCCCCACCCCCCGTATAACAAAGAGACAATATGTCGGATTGAAATCTCTGACTTTTTTCTTTTTTCTTTTTGGTTACATAAAAAAAAAACTACTTAAGAATTCTGCCTACCAAAGGCACCAGTTCACTGGAAGACACATGACAATGGGAATTTCATGACTCTGTAGTGAATAATTTCCGAGTTTTTGCTCTGGAAACGACGTTTCTATGCCACCTAATCTTGTTGATCCCAATGATAATAATACCCGCCTCTGTCTTCGACAAGTGGTGGGTAAAAAAATAAAAGCAGTCAAAATGACAACAACAACAACAACAACAACAACAACAACAACAACAACAACAACAACAACAACAACAACAACATGAAGCCACTAAACACTAAAATGTACAGTTGAGTCCATCTGTCTCCACAATGAGAGGATTCCCCATCCCGTAACAAAGGTAAACTCTCCCAGCAACGACTAAAGAATGTATAACCCGTAACCTGCCTGATGCCAAGAAAGGTACTGATGGCAGGAATCCCTAAGACCGTGGCACTCCACCAGCAAGTGCTGAAGAGTCACGGGGACCAAACAGTCCTCACAGAGAGGAGGGGAGAGGGCCCTCCCTTAAAAAAAAAAAAAAAAAAAAAAAGGAAGAACCGGGTATGGCCAATTCAGAATCTGCATAGTCTCCCACTGGTGAGATAACCCATGGTAACTTGGGGGTTGACTGACTGATTGAATAACAGAATTAAAGACTGGCAGCGTAACTGTCAGTGTCATATGCTGCTGGTCAACAATTACAATGATGACTATAAAGAAAGAGAGCAGACAGGAAGGTAAAACAAGTGATAAAAAATGAAAAACATTATACATTACGTTCAGCGAACATAGCCCAACAAATAGTCCAGCTGCCTCCACAAAGGGGAGGGTTCTTCCTCCCATACGACAGGCATCCTCCCAGTGGACTCAAGAAAGATAGAATAACCCATCACCCGCCCAGTATTCAGAGAAGTACTGATGGCATAAATTCCCAAGACCGGGGCACCCCACCAGCAAGTGCTAAACAGTCATGGGAACCAAGCAATCCTCACAGAAGGGATGGGAGGGGAGCTCTCTCCATGAAAAATCATGAGGGAATTGGGTGTCACCAATCCAGAGTTGACAAAGCCATCTCCCACCAGCGAGACAAGCCTCTATAATGGAAGGAGGCCATTGCATCTCAAATAGCACACGTCTAGTTGGCCCCCCCACTATATCCCTGTGTTCTTGCTACAATGGCAAACCTGTCTAACAGTATTAGCAAAAATCAGATGCTGGCAGCTGATGCACAGAAGAACGGGATCCCACGGCTGGAGGTGGGTGGGCCGATGCTGCCTTTGCCAGCAGATCATTCTGCTAATTCTCTGACACGCCCACATGGGGTGGAACCCAACAACACCCACCATGATGGCCAAGGAAGAAAGCCACTCTAATATTGATGAAACCAAATGATGAGATGGAGTAAAAGACTTTAGTACAGAAAGAGGATTGAAGTAGTCAATAAAAGTCACAAAAGCAGTCTGTGGGTGAACTGATATGGTGAGCAAATAATGTACCAGTTACTTCAACCATAAAAACAGATGAAATAGCAGGAAAGCTACCAGCCTGACTAAAGGAAAGGAAAACAGCACCAACCCCTCGAAAGCATCTGATTTTGAAACATCTGTATAGACAGGGATGGGACCCTCGTGAGGGGGAAATGAGCTTTTCCTAACAGCAAAGGACTGGCCAACATAACCCATAGAAGTAGCCAGTAACATCAGTAGTTGATGCACACAAACTGTCAGTGAACGGACAGATTATGGCATAACAGACAGGACACCGTAACCAAAGGGCACTGGAAAACCTAGGAAAGTGGCATAAAGAGAAAACCAGGAATCCTGGGACATCATGACACAGAACACATATTCCACGAGGCAGTGAAGACGATAAGAACAAATCTTCATCAACAACTTGTGCCAAAAGTCTAAGGGGAGGGTATCAAAAATCTGCCAACAAGCTCAAAACTGAGAATTATATGAATGCCCCAGTTGTCAAAGATAATTTTGATGCTCTGGATGTAACATCAAGGGAAGGGTATTTGTAGAAGAATATTATACCCCAAACCCATACTAACATTAAGAAGGAATGAGGGATGTATGCATAGCAAGACGAAGAGGGTCTGACAGCCAGCTCCCCGTGAGGTATGATAATGAGCCATTACCATCAGGAGATTCATGGCCTTAACCCGCCAAGTCCCACCAACGTACGATGTACGTCACTACTTTTTTCCGTGGACAGACACAACGACGTGCATTGTACGTCACTCAATTGCAAGGCCCATTGTGTGCACATTTTTCAACATTTACGGATGATTTTTTGTAGGCATATGTGGGAGACCTTCCTCTACCTGCTGTCAAGCGGGGATACTGCCTGGCCCCCCTCCCCCCCGTTCCTCCCACACTGGGCAATTCACCTGTTAGCAGTAACCTGGCCAGTAAAGGTATGTTGCCCCACGGCCTCTCGAGTGGCGAAATTCATGATGAAAGTGATTCCTGAGGAGGAAGACAAAGAAACAAAGAAGCTAGAGGTAGAAACAAACAGAAGTGATGAGGTGGTAATGTCGTAAAAGAAGGTGCCATATACTGGGGTTTTGGGTGAGTGAAAAATGCTTTTCTCGCCTATATTATTGTGTGAAAACCAATATATACTTGTACTACACATAAATTCGTACCAAATATATGAATAAATATGTAATTTAAAGTGGCTTGAATTAGTTAACCCTTCCATAGTTCGTTTTCTTTAGCCAGGTACCCTGAGAAAGAAGGAAAGTGTAAGGCTAAATGACAACTGTATCAACATTTTTAACCTCAGGAGGGCGATTTCTCTATGAATTATCTATATTTCTCACCAAAAGCGGAGGTTTGAGCCAATAAAAATAAAGTTGAAAATCGGTCGGGATCTGGGGGTAGGCTGGGTAAAAAACCTGTTGGGACTGGGCGGGTTAATATAAGTTGCTATAACTGAATGGAAATGAAGAATCTAGGTCAGCTGTCTATCAAATATAAGACCCAGAAACACATTCTCTTTTACACAGATTCTGGGTGGTAAAGCACTAAAAAAAAAAAAAACTTACCGCCATCTTTTCCAAGAAGTTGGGGATTTCCAATGAGAATTTGTTGCCTGTAGATGACTCTTTCTCAGCCTAGGGATGGGGTTAACCACCAAGAAGCTGGAACTAATCAGTACACCAGGTTCTACTATACAGTAAGAACAACAGAAAAAAAAGGAGAGGGACCCATAAGACACGTGATGTAAAAAGGCATAACCAATATTATCTTAGTCAGGAGATGAATCATGGCACTGGGAAAAAAAAAAACTCATTTTCAGAAATAGAAAAGAAGACATTACAAGGATTTTCCCCAGAGGAGGTGAAACTGAGACAACGAGATTCCAAGTGCCAACTGTTGCTAATCATCTTCAAACAACTCAAGAATAGAAAAGGATCAGCCACAGTCCCACCTTAAAAGAGGAAGGGAGGGAATGGTAAACATTCCTGAAATTTTTATCACCCATTTTCACACATAACTTAGGGTAGTTCTCCAGTTAGCACAGAAAACATAACTCTTCTGTGACGAATGTCTGGCCTCCTTCAAAGAAACTGATAGATTTGCCTGTGCTTAAATATGGCCACGCAAGAGCTCCCGCCCTGATAAATGCCATCAAATAATGAGGATCTCTTTGATGGAGATGAAACCGAGAATGTGATCCGTTTTCTGTAACTGCAGACCTGCACTCATGGGTCCACCAAAGAGCCACAAATTTAGAAATCTGATATTAAGTCTTTGGAACAGACAAACGAACTGCTGAGTTAAACACATCAGATAATTAAGCCACCACCTCATCACTACTACTAGAGTCACTCGCAAAGCAGTTAATGGAACGTAATTCTGCAATTCTGCGAAGCTGCCAGTTTGGCTAGCCAGACTCCTGTGAGGAACACAAAGATGCAGCCTACCCTTTTAGCAGGAGTTAAAAGGAATGGGAAGCACAACAGGTATTGATCATTCAAATCATCCACTAAAAATAGGAGCATGAAGGAGTTCTACAGCCCTGCTTTCGACAGTGACACTAGGCACTAGACAGGGAGAAAAAGAGACTACAAGCTGTGTATCAATGTCGTATGAAAAAACTGATCAGCAACAGCTTGTAAGTGAGTGAATAAAATCAGTCAGCTGAATGGACATCTCAGCAAATGAAAACAGAAGTACCCTCATGACGACCTTGGTCTAGAAGAGGATCAGAATGAAAGACCAGGTAATCAGAAGGACTGAAAGGAAGAGCATCATGATCCATATTCTCCAGGATGGAGATGGATATAGGTAAGAACAGTGTAATAAGGTGACACATATCCTCCCAACTTGCATGTAAGTTGCAACAGTTACACTGAATGATAAAACCCGTACTGAATCAGGATAAGGTGCAGGACAGCACTTTCGCTGGCAAGCGGCCTGCTTAGAAGGGCCCTTAGAAAGTGACTGCCCAGCACCAGTAAGCTGCATGCTGTGCTGATCAGCTAAAGTCAAATTTGAAATGGAGGGAACAGCAAGTCTCACAACGTTTTTCTTTGGAGCTAAGTGATTAGGCCACCTGGCAGGTGAGTTGCTCTTGTGCAGAAGTAGGCTCCACAAGACCAGGACCCTGTGAGAAAGAGATTGTATGTGACCGAACAGGCACATCAACCGGGGCATCACAACCAACCCGTGAAAACCAGCCTCAGCCTGCACCTGAGTCTCCAGTGCAGGATGAGTAAGAGAGAAATCCGCACGAAGCTCCACAACAGAAACTTTAGGTGGAAGGTCGACTGGCACTGAGCAATCTAAAAAACACACAGTAACGTTCACCATGCACCGGAGGAACATCGGGTAGGTTAGACAAGTCAGGACAACAGGACGTACTGACATGGTCATCTGCCACCACCACGGAAGGGGACAGACCCTCCACCATGGTATTGAAAGCACAAACAGCTGTGGATAATTATAGAGAAACTCCTGGACCAAAAGCACCCCAATCTGACGAATGGCATCATGCGAAACACGAGATGTTGAAGGAGCTGTCAAAGACACTTGACAGGGCACAGCAGCACTAGAAAGGACAAAAGTAGAAGTAACCCTTGACTGGAAATATCAATTCTGGGCACCCTCCTTTGTTTTGGGGAATGAAACCTACTCATAGATAAGAACAGATATAATCTTGTCGAGGAGATTGCGAGAACAGTGTCAAGGAGATGCAGTATTGGCACCCACAATTACCAGTCCCGGACAGTCAATTATATGGGTTGAGCTGCCACAGGAGACACAGAAACCAGGAAGGCCAACCTGTGCACGGCAGCAGAAGTGGCTAACATGTCCATACTCTTGACAGTGGAAATACTGTTTTAGGGCTGACATGTAAGGCATTGCAGGAAATGACAGCCAGGAGCGTTTCACAAAAGCAGACATCGTTAACAGGTCAAAAGATGGGAACGAGATCGGAGCTGGGGTCAGAATACTATCTTCTGCAAGCACTCAACAATCACCACACCAGATGATTGCAGTTCATCCAACTGTCGTGACTCTAAGTACTGGAGGAGGTCACTGGATATGACACCATTACAGTAGTTAGAAATGGCATGAGAAAACAAGACACAATAATACCAGACAAGAAGTCAGAGCCTGTAGGCAAGAGCTGTCTTCTGGGAAGGACACCTCAATAAAGATGGTAACATCATCTTGGGATGAACAGAAACAGTGGCACCGTGATGGTCAAGATCTAAAACTGCCCTACTCCAAGTGGGTTTCAACATCATGTGTATCACATATGAAGCAGGATCATATATATGTAGCCACACCAACCTGGTAGAAATGCCTCCTAGTCCCAGTTGGAAATTGGGCATAAACGAACAATCTCCAGGGACTTAGAAAGACTCTTCAGTGGCAAAAGGCCAGGGACAGATTCTGAATCGTCAGTAACAGCGTCTAGTAAAGTTGCCATGAACAGAAAACAGAAAATGCTCCCCCACCCCATCACCTACCATGGAGCCTAAAAGGAGGTAGTATGCCAGCAATGGCTCCCTGGCAACCCATGGGTGTATATGCAGGTAACCACTAGGGACCCAGACATGAGGGATTACAAGACAATAGAAGTAACAAGGCTTGCCAGTGCCCATTTAAACCCTAGCCACTAAGTAATGAACTATTTCCCTTGGATGGCCCCAATCAAGTTAACCATCTAGCCAGAACTAGAGAATGTTAGCTGTAGGACACATTGAACAGAATCGTTCAACCCCCAGGACTCTCGTTTTCCGGCATCATGGGGCACCATGTATGGCAAACAAGTGGGGAGGCAAAAACCCTGTCCAAGATGAAGAATGGGCAGGGGACGAGCATCATCACCGGCAGGACTTCTCTTTCAGAGATTCAGGGGGAGTGCTTGGTCTGCGAGGCTGATAAATGCCGAACTCTACAAAGACATGTAGTTCACCAGAATAGGTGGCACTGCCAGTTGTACTTCAGGCCCCACCACCACATCATGGTGAACTCACTCAGTGGGGAACTACCAGAGGAAGTAAAAAGTGGAGTATCCCAGAGAACAAAAGTGAAGTGTGCTATGAAATCCTTGATACGAAACAATTCTGAGAGTGGCAGCTGCAAGAGGCGAGCATGGAGTTTTATTGCGTACACTAACTTAAATGTGTGAAACTTTGATATGGCATGAAAATGAGTAGTCACGAGTGCTGCAGGTGGATTAGATAAGGTATAATGTAGGTTATGAAAGATGTGGAGTAGGGGTGTCTGTACACTTGTGTTGAGGAACGTGTTCTTAAATGATATGATCATGTCGAGGAAGACGGGGTGTTAATGGATTGGTGAGGTTGTATCTGAGCGAGTCTCAAGCTGGCTGGAGGGATGGTAGACCAAGAAGAAGGTGGAGAGATAAAGCAAATGAGTGTGTGTGAAAATGCAAAATGCTGAGGATCATATGAGACCCTGCATGCCACAAAAGGTGAAGGCCATACCTGCTGAAACCTTTTTTTTTTTTTTCACCAGTCGCTCCCTCAAACACTGTCTGATGAATACGCAAATTCGCTTTGCTCAATTCCAATTAGTGCATTAAGGGTGAAAGTCTGAATTGAGAAATGTGCTCCATGCAACCTTGTTGACACTTGGTCTGAAGTGTAGGTTGTGTTGCATGCCACAAAGGCTCCTCCGTTGGGCTCCTCCAATCATAACCTTATTACCTTAACCTGTCCTATCGCTCCGGTACAGCCTGTGGACCCTCCAAAGAAACGCCGCCTGTGGCACTTTGGAGCTGTAGATTGGGAGGCCCTCAGGCAGTACTTCTTTGATTTTCCTTGGAATGATTATTGCTTCCATGGCCTGGAGCCGTCTGAGTGTGCCTTGCGCATTACAGAGGTTATTCTCTCGGGCATGGAAGCATACATTCCTTTCTCACATCCTCTGACTAATGCAAGAAAGCCTTGGTTTCATCACGCTTGTTTTAATGCTGTTCGCAACAAGGAGAGGGCCTTTAAAAGGTACCGGAGCCAATCCACCCCTGAATCACATCTTTTTTATATTTCTGCCCGGAATCGTGCTAAGTCTTTCTTCGCTCTGCTAAAAATAATTTCAGCCATACTAAATGTTCCCAACTCTCCAACTCGAATTCTTCTCACTCCTTTTGGCACCTTGCCAAAAACCTTTCTAACAACTTTACCTCATCATCCTTCCCTCCTTTTTTCTACTCTGATGGCTCTGTAGCTATTTCTTCTACTGATAAAGCAGATCTCTTCGCTCTGACTTTCTCCTCCAATTCTACCTTAGACGATTCCGGTGCTGTTCCTCCATCACATCCCCCCTCAGACTTCCTCATGACTGGCATTAAAATTTCTTCAGCTGATGTATTTTCTGCCATCACTGGCCTAAATATTAACAAGGCATATGGGCCTGATGGAGTCCCTCCTGTTGTCCTCAAAAACTGTGCTTCTGTGCTTACACTCTGCCTAGGTAAACTTTTTCGCCTTTGCCTCAACTTGTACCTTTCCTTCTTGCTGGAAGTTTGCTCTCATTCAGCCAGTCCCAAAGAAGGGTGACCATTCCCAACTCTCTAACTATCGTCCAATTGCTTTAACTTCCTGTGTCTCAAAAGTTTTCGAATCAGTTCTTAACAGAAAAATTTTAAAGCATCTTTCCTGTCACAACCTTCTTTCTGATCGTCAGTATGGGTTCCGTCAGGGACGCTCCACTGGCGATCTTCTCACCTACCTTTCAGACTCCTGGTCATCCTCCTTTCGGGACTTTGGCGAAAGCTTTGCCATTGCACTTGACATCTCAAAGGGCTTTCGATGGAGTCTGGCATAAATCATTGATTTCCAAACTGCCCTCTTACGGTTTCTAGCCTTCTATCTGTGCCTTCATCTCTAGCTTCCTTTCTAATCGTTCTATAGCTGCTGTTGTAGACGGCCATCGTTCTTCTTCTAGACCTATCAACAGTGGTGTTCCTCAGGGCTCTGTCCTATCACCAACTCTCTTCCTTTAATTCATCAATGACCTTCTAAGCTGTACATCTAACCCTATCCACTCATATGCTGATGATTCCACCCTTAACCTTTCCATTCGATTTCCGCAACGTCCATCTCAGCAGTTACTTCAGCAAACAAGGGCATACCTAATGTCTTACTTGGCTCGCATCTCTGATTGGGGTAAAAATAATCTTTTTATTCTTAATGCATCAAAAACTCCGTTCTTACACTTATCAAACCGACAAAATCTTCCTCAGGATTACCCACTAATGTTTAATAATGTCCAGCTCAGTCCTGCATCATCCTTGAACATGCTTGGGGTTTCATTCTCTCGGGATTTGTCTTGGAAAGAACATATTACATCTCTTGTGAAATCTGCTTCCAAGAGATTAGGTGTGCTAAGCCGACTTCGAACTTTCTTTACCCCTGCACAGTTGTTGACCTTGTACACGGGTTTTATTCGCCTGTGTACGGAGTACAACTGTCATGTGTGGGGAGGCTCCCCACATGCAGCTCTTCTCAATAGGGTGGAGTCAAAGGCTTTTCGTCTCATTAACTCTCCTCCTCTTATTGATTCCGTTCAACCTTTGTCTCTTTGCCGCACTACTGCTTCTTTATCTCTCTTCTACCTCTACTTCAATGGTCACTGTTCCTCTGAACTGTCTGCTTGCATCCCTCTACCTCTACGACGGGTACGTAGTACCCGTCTAGCAACAAACTCTCATCCCTTTTCTGTCCGACTCTCTAATGCAAGAGTTAACCGTTACTCCCAATCCTTCATTTATGCAACTGATCAACTCTGGAACTGTCTCCCTCTGTCTGTATTCCCTACTTCCTATGATCTCCAGTCTTTCAAACGCAGTGTGTCCAGGCATCTCGAAATGAAAGGATCTTGAATTTGGCTCTCTTTTGTATTGTTTTTACTTTTTCTTGGAAGGAACAGTATGCGGGCCCTGGCCTTTGGTTCCTTCTTCCTTGCATTAAAAAAAAAAAAAACTCTATTTGTATCTCATCCTACAGCAGTGACCAGCCAGACAATCAGAATGTGCTATGTCATCCATGCACGGCCAATAGACGAGTTGCCGGTGAAAATTTTTAAAAAGCAAGATACCTGTATAGGTAAAAAATACGCAGAAAATTATTATGCCAACCATTTTTTCTCAATAAAATGTGCAGATACATGAAAAAATAATAGATAAATTGGGTGAAAAATCATATGATTCTGAAACAGCCTCTGATTGGTCGACGTCACTTCTCACACTGAGGCAGCATAGCTTTGGTCACTTCCCACACTGGGGCAGCATAGCTTTGTTTACGTTTAGCCTACATACACTGCTTATTTCTGACCTCCAAGAATGCCCAGTGACAAGAGGAATAATTGCTAGTGAATCGTTCCAATGTG
>JAGKTI010040162.1:0-10449 GCA_018397915.1 Birgus latro
CTTGTTTGTGATCAGCCGGCATTACACATAGTGACCTGCATGTACATAACTCGTCACTCTTATGTGTGGCGTTGTTCAGAATCCGACACATGGTAGCACTATGCGCTCTGGGTGGAACAAAACAGCTGCTGTGTCCACCCAGGAGCCAAACCTCTTTATATTTCCCTGTACTTCGTCGTGGGGAAGGACCTTGGTTCGAACCTGGTGATGCACTGTCATCACAAAGGGACACCGGTATCCTACATGATGTATGTTCTGTACTGTACCTGTAGGACGGTCCCATAGAGAGTTCCCTGTGGTCGACCGGACTGCTCGGTAGAGAGTTGGCTTGCAGTTCCGAGGGACCCAGGTTCGAATCCTCGCTGGTGCAGGGAACAGTTTAAGAATTTGAATTTCATTAAATCAGGCTTTACTGATCTACCAGGAGACCCGCCGACATGTCGTAAAAATGACCCCGCTAATACCAATACACCAGTCCTGTATGAGACAGCCCTAGCATGTATTCAATATGGACGGTGGGTGTTAAGCGCCGAAGTGGTGACATGTAGATTGTAGGAGGACGACTGGGCCTTGATAGCAGGCTGTGAAGCCTATGCCCAGAGTCCGAAAAAAAAAAAAAAAAATAAAAAAAAGGTAACTCTATATTGAGTCACAAGTCAAATTATTTTCTATACCCTAGGAAACCATTTACAAAGTTGGAACGTAATGGTATAGCCACCTGACGCCGGATGGTCCAGTGGGTTAAGATGCTCCGCTTATATGAGGCCAGTAAGGGTTTACATTCGATGAATGGTTGAAGTTTACTGTTCACATAATGCCAATCAGAGGTGAGGGAGGCTGGACATTCTGTTAAATGTCGGAAATGAGTAACATACTCCCGGGGCCCTATACCGCTGATAGGACAAAAAAAGGAATTGAAGGACAGCCAAGCATTCTCCCATGAATGACTATGGCCCGCCATCACTAAAAAGGCAGATAAGTAAAGTAAAATTGTTGCATTTATTTTGCCAAAATCTAATCAGTTCAAGCCACATATCCCAGGAAGCTGCCCAAGTTTAGATACAATCTGCCCACTTGATTTTGAGATACACAGGCACATACAGCTACAAACGATTACATTATCGCCTCACTTGGTGTGCGATAATAATAAATCAGATATACAGACAGATAAGTCAGCAATATTTTTTTCTTTCCGAAGAAAACAGAGCAAACAGAAACAAAAACTCAAGATTATTCGTTTCGAGATGTCTGAGCACAATGCATTTAAAACACTGGATTTCGCAGGCAGCGGGGAAGAGAGAACGAAGAGAACAATCCCGGAGTTGACAAAAGACAAGGGCCCGAATTCCTGTCGGCTAAGGAGGCTCCCTAGCACTTCTTCCTCAGCGTTTTATTATCGGATATAGCCGATTAATATCCTTTCGTACGTTATTTATGGTGAGTAATGCGATGTTTCAAGGAATCATATAACACACAGTAGGAGAGCAAGGTGTAATACGCAAAACAAATAGCTTAAGAAGAGGTGTTAGGGAGAATACGGACCAAGGACTGTAGGAGGGGGGGGGAGTAGGAACGTACGCCAACCCCATCTTTTTGGCAGACCAGATTTTACTACTAATACACAGACAACATTACTTACAATGTCTTTGCAATAATTATCTTACATAAATGTCATAACAGAGCAACTTCAATAAAAAATGGGATATGATGGTAAATTATAAGGAATAGGGCGATAGGTCAGCGTAAAATCAAAGGCGGAATAACCCCCCTTTTATTCCCAAGGTCCTGGATCCTCCCTTGGACCAGCTGCATACAGGACCTACTGCATATAGGACTATTTGCATAAGGGACCATTTGCAAATAGGACCAGTTGCATACAGGACCAGCTGTATATAGATCCAGCTGCGCATTGGACCAACGGTATACAGAGCCAGCTGCATACAGGACCAGCTGTATATAGATCCAGCTGCACATTGGACCACCGGTATACAGAGCCAGCTGCATACAGGACCAGCTGTATATATATCCAGCTGCGCATTGGACCAACAGTATACAGAGCCAGCTGCATACAGGACCAGCTGCATATGGATCCAGCTGCGCATTGGAACAACGGTATACAGAGCCAGCTGCATACAAGACCAGCTGTATATAGGACCAGGTGCATATAGGACCAGCAGAGAGAGAGAGTCTGACTGTTTTATACTTTATATTTCCTACGCTTCAAACGTATAGGCTTCAAACTTACAGGCTTCAATCGTATAGGCTTCAAACCTATAGGCTTCAAACTTATTGGCTTCAAACTTGTAGGCTTCAAACGTACAGGATTCAATCGTATAGGCTTCTGACTAACTGGCTTCAAATTATAGGTTTCAAATATGCTTCAAACTTGTATTCTTCAAACGTATAGACCACAGACTTATTGGCTTCAAACATATAGGCTTCAAACTTGTAGGATTCAAACGTATAGGCTTCAAACTTCTAGGCTTCAAACTTACAGGTTGCAAACTTATGAGCTTCAAACTTTATGGCTTCAGACTTATAGGCTTTAAACTTATAGGCCTCCAACCGTGGCTGCCAAAAAGCCAGGTGGCGTGGCACTGGTGTCACCTGACCCCTGCACCTGGCTTCCCTCATTTATAAACACCCATTTATTTCGTCTTAGTCCAAAAAATAGTATATGTAAATACAAACGTGGCCAGTCCTTCCAGCCTTGTATCACTAGCCTGTAGTATAACAAAGACGCCCACGTACCAGGTATGCATTTACGGTAATTGGCTGTCATAGATCAGTATCCTGGTGTGGTTAGGAAGCTTACTAGCACCTTTTCCTTACCGGTTTATTCCTGATTCTGCTCCGTTACCATATCCCTGTGTGCTATTCATGCAATCTATGTCGACATTAACAAGATGTAAGAAGCAATAAAGTAATAGTAGTGGGTAGTTTGTATAATATATCATTAAGGAAAAGGTGTTTGGGAGGTTCCTTACGCGACGAGATTTCTGGCCATAGTCTGTAGGCATGATGTACCGAGATGGTGTGTGATGCTGCCATAGTTACTCGTACCTGGCCCTAGATGCTTTACACCCAGCCACAGCGCTCTCTCTCTCTCTCTCTCTCTCTCTCTCTCTCTCTCTCTCTCATTTCTATTTTTTGGGCCGATGTTCTTGGGGATCTGCTTGCTTTCTTTCGTCAATGTGGCAGGAACGCAGCTCGCGTCTTGCCACACACTCTCACCCCTTTTCCATTCAGTCTTCTAATATAAGAGTTAACTAGTATTCTATGTCCTTCACATGTGTAACTGGTCAACTCTGGAACTGTCTCTCTCTGTCTGTATTTCCTACTGTCTATGACCTCCAGTCTTTCAAACCCAGTGTGTCCAGGCATCTCGAAATGAACGGATCTTGAATGTGGCTCCCTGTTATCTTGTATTTGTTTTTTCTTGGCGGGAACAATTTGTGGCCTTCTGACCTTTGGTTCCTTCACCCTCGCATAAAAAAAATACTCATTACTATTGGCATTTAAGCTTATTGCGCCTTGTATGATATTGAGATAAATCATACAGATATAGCAATAGTTTCTTATATAAATTAAAAGGTTAAGTTGCAATATCCCGATGGACCATCCACTCACCCCCCTCACACACACACACACACACACACACACACACACACTACATTACGGCCCGTCTCTCCTCACCTCAATAAATTATCGAAAAAACAAACATAAATCTCATCACCGTGTGGAGAGGGTTAATGTCCCATATTCTTATCGGTTTATGAAGATCCTTAACACCTTTTCCTAAGTGATTTATTATGCCGCTGTCCTATGTATTAAATCATTCAAATATCGTCATACGCTGCATAAACAGCTTGCAGAACGATGCTAATCGCTTGTAACAACATTAAATCAATAAATCGGGAAGGGAAATGTGCTAAGGAGCTTCCTTAACCGCCGGGAATAAGAACCAAAGCCACAAGAGAACAAGTGTTATGTGTGATGTGTGTGTATGTGTGTGTGTGTGTGTGTGTGTGTGTCTGTAGAGCAAACAATAATCACTTTCATTGTGTGTGTGTGTGTGTGTGTGTGTGTGTAGAGCAAACCAAAATCAATTTCATTGTGTGTGTGTGTGTGTGTGTGTGTGTGTGTGTGTGTGTGTGTGCGCGTGTGTGTTACTGGCAGACCCATGAACAACCACTCTGCCTGTCTCTCGTCCCCCAACCTTCAAATGGGTGGGATGGAATTTTTACCGTTCCTCTCTCAAAAATCACTAAGCTAAAATGTCACGCCTTTTGACTGAGTTTACGAGCGAGTGTCCCAGGTGGCGGTTGGGGGGGAGGAGGCTTATGGGTGAGCTGTCACTGTGATGGGGTATGTAAGTTTGGTACGGAGAAAATAGAAGTTAAGCTCTACACACACACACACACACACACACACACACACACACACACACACACACACTCATTTCAGCATCCATCCCCGGTGATGGGGACCAATTTAGTAACCATATCACAACAGGCATCTGAACCCACACAGCTCAAAGAGTTACAATTTTATGTTAGTCAACTGAGGAGAGTTTTCGAGCTAGTGGAGTTGGATAAAGGCCTCACTAACCCCTTAAATAGAAGTCAGTTGGAAGCCGCGAGAATGTAGGGAAAAAAAAGTCATAGGATACAATCTGTTAAGAACGAAAGGGTACGGTCAGGAATGCCACAACCCTCAATAAGCCAGCCAGATAGAGACAGAAGCCTTGCAGTAGGATCCCTAGCCTGTCAAATCCTCAGTAAAGCAGGGCAGGCTTGAATGGATGGGTGGGATGCGAGATGTATGAAGGAATACATCGCGCCTTGAAAGCAGCCACTGTTGAGTGGGGCTCGAACCTACCTCGCCACTGCAGGTCTGGGAGGTGAGTGGCCGCCATTTGATGACGTTTTACCTTGTTTTTGGATCCACACACCCGGCCTATTGCTGTGTGGGGAGGGTAGTGAACACAAACTAGCCCGGACACGATGGTTGACAGGCTCTATGTAGAAACGACAAGTTGTAACAGCATCGTCGCAAGGGAGCATGCTTTCACGGCACTGTATTATCATAACTTGTTGTTTCTGCATATAAAATGAATGATAAACGAAAGAGGACTTGAGGCCATGAAAGTCTGTAACCTTTTCCATCTAATAACATGGTCGTTTTATTCTTGCCACCTCCAGCTGTTCTTCCCCAACTTAGGAATGAACTCTGGCACTTGGGAGGCTAATGAAAAAAAAAAACAGCTTACATTTGTCATCATCTGAGAAGTAGCAGGCAGAGGCGGTGAAGGAGACGCCCCTGTAGAGCCAGCACGGTGTTCCTACCAGCCCCCCTCCTCCTGGACAATCATCTTTCCAGGAGTGGTGAGTTGTACCCATCCTGCCACTAATGGCCCCTGCACAATACCTGCCCATTGTGAGGCACGTGGAAGACCTGCCTGGGTACTTGTGTGTGTGTGTGTGTGTGTGTGTGTGTTTCTCTTTTTGTGTGTGTATGTGTAGCTCTTTCTGCGTGTATGAGTGTGTGTGTGTTTGTCTGTCTTTCTTTCTCTTTCCGTGTGTGTGTGTGTGTGTGTGTGTGTGTGTGTGTGTGTGTTTGGGGTGGTTACTGCTGCCTAATGGGAGAAGTTTGTGCGTCCACCACCACGTCAACACTCACCTTTATATCAACAGTACCATAACAAAAATACAAGAGATTTATACATCAATTCCTTAAAAATCAGATCTCAACTGTATACACAAACTTGCAAGAACTAAAACACACACGCACACACACACACCCACACACACACACACACACACACACGCTCACACACACACACACGCTCACACACACACACACACACACATATACACGCAGGGTTTAAGTCAATTTCCTATGATATAATGTGCAGCTCTGTTAAGTTTCACAGTTACCGCATATCAACATGTGTCTACGTATTGAAGCAGCAATGGTCATTATAACGTAAAGACATTATGATTTAGAACCGCCTATGAAATTTGTCCTCCAAAATGAAGACTCGCTCCATGTATAAGTAGATAGATAGACTGGTAGATTGATCAGATAGATACACAGGCAGATATATATGGATTTTACCTTGTGAAATTATTTTTGTGTAACTGTGACCGTCAATTGCAACATGATGTGCTGAAAATAACAAGGTAGTTAATGAAACTGTATTTTGTAATGGTACTGCGCTCGCACGCAAGCAGGCACGCACAGCGCACGCGCACTCTCCCTCTTTCTCTCTCTCTCTCTCTCTCTCTCTCTCTCTCTCTCTCTCTCCTTCTTGGTCCGGCACACATGAAGGCCGTGTTACGTACTAGCAGACTGATTATAGAGGTGAGTCTACTGCCCACATGAACGACTGGGTGTGGGGTTTGGTTTGTTATCAGGCTCAACCATCAAAGCAAGAGCATCAGAAACATTAATGGTTAGGAATACTTACGTGGGTTGCTACTGAGGCTCCGGTGGTCAGGTCGGTAGGGCGTGCACCTAACAAGTCTGTCCTGGGTTCAGTCCGACGAAAGGACGGACATTTAAACGTACAGTAATATTTCCCTTCATGTGTGTCTCATGTTAGCACCCTCGAGGACATACACAAAAACTCTCACTCACAAGCAATCTAACCAATACACTTTCCACATACACTCTCACGTCTTACACTTCTGAAGCCATCCACACCTACACCCGTGAGTGTGGCATTGAGAGGGTCAGTCTGTCAGAAACAGGTAGTGATGTTCCTAGGCCATACGATTCAGTTTTTATTTTCTTTCTTTTTTTAGGCAAGGAAGAAGGAACCAAAGGCTAGAAGCCCGCAAGATCATTCCCTCCAAGAAAAAAAAAAATAACAGAGTCAAATTCAAAACCCGTTCATTTCGAGATGCCTGGACACACAGCGTTTAAAAAACTGGAGGTCATAGTAGCAAATATAGACAGAGGCAGACAGTTCCTCCACAGTTGACCTGTTGCATACATGAAGGACTGGGAAGACCGGAAAAACACGGTTTGAGGGTGTATAACAGAGGTGCCTGGCCATGTCCGCGTGTACAAGGCGGCCGATACAATACTAACAATAATAGTAATTTTGATAGCAGTAATGTGGTGCAAGGAAAACATGGTGATCAAACGTGAGAAAATAGGGCGCTTAAATGGTATGACCAGGGAGAGAATGGACAGGAATAAGGTTGAGAGAGAGTGGAGACTGCGTGAGTGAAGCTGAGGGAAGGAGGCAGTGTGGAAGACCATAAGGCGTGTTTGAAACGGTAAGTGTGAGAGAGGACAATGTAAGACTATTATGGACGTAAAGAACTGACGTATAATAGTAATGGATGTATGAAGTGCGTATAGAGATGCACATGAAAAGGAAGTCAATGAAACTGTCTCTGCCTCACAAGCGTTATGACAGCTACTTAATCATACGGGATGGGGAGAATTTCATTACCTTGATTTATGAGTGAAACAAATACCAGCCATTTCAGTAAGCAGTCTGTGTTTAGTGTTCCTACTGTAAGGCTTGCTCGGCATGAAGTTCACTTTCTTTTTATACAGGAGACGATCAGAGGAAGGAAAAACTATCTATCTATAGCCAGACGCCACAGTCCCGTAAGGCGAGGTCGTTTGTCTTTGAGTTAGTTGTTTTAAGGGGAGGGGCACTAACCCTCCTCCAACCCATTTGTTGACACGTAGGGAAAGCGTACGGGTTGGTAGTATGGTTACCACCCAGCGTTGTAAATGGTTTCCTGGCCTACAGGCTTGTCGCTCAATGCAAAACCACCTAAAAAGGAAAGAAGAGTAATGAAAAGTGACAGGAAAGATGGAAGAAATGGGAAGAGAGGAGGGCAGGCAAAGAAGAAGAATGAAAAAGTTGAAGGAAGAAGAAGGCAGAACTACATCGAGTGAGTGGATGATGCAAATTAAAGAAAAAAAAATCATACACAAGATTACAGGTGTCTTCCATTCATTAAATAATCAGTAATAGTTGGACTTGAACTGCTGCAAAAATAGACCCTCTCCTAAAAGGGTGATTGAGTGCCAGAAATACAGTAGCCCTCCTCATGCTGCCAAGTACGAATTAGGAATAGAAGAGTGTGATGGATGCAGTGTAGGTGAATGTGTTGTGATGGTGTGTTGGTGTGTATTACAGTGCCAATATTTACTATACTCCTTTTACTCTGATTCGGCCAAGATTTTCGTCCTTTTGTAGCGTCTTTCATGTAGCTCAGTGTCAGAAAAATACAACAGTACTGCTCTCCATTCTTTCCATAGCACTTCTTCCTGACTAGCACCATATTCTTGCATTAATCTGTTGTTACACCTCAGCAGTCAAGATGAAGATATGGTAATTTTAGGCCAGGTTATAGTGAACAGAGGACAGCATGTGGAAGGATAGGTTACAAACGTGATTATCTTTAGGTCTTCTTTGATTTCTTTTGTGCCAAACTGTCCTACTTCTGGTTCCTGTTTACTGTATGTATAAAGTGTGTGTGTGTGTGCAACAACAACAACAACAACAACAACAACAACAAGAATAATGATAATAATAATAATAATAATATATCTATGTATCTATTGCCAGACGCATTATTCTCGTAAGGGATGGCCAAAGACAAATCGCCTCCATGTCACCCTGACCCTCGCCATTTCATTGCCCTGCTCCCAGCTCACACCCTCCTCTGTCATATACCTCTCCACTCTATCCCTCCATCTCATCCTTGGCCTCCCCTTCCCCCCCACCCTCTCCACTTCACTCACATACACTTTCCTCGTCAGTCTCTAACTCTCCATCCTCTCCACATGGCCAAACCATCTCAGTGTGTTTCTCTTAACGCTTCCTATCACATCCACATCCACACCACAATGCTCCTTCATTTCCTCATTTGTCAGTCTAGCTCTCAATATGACTCCACATACTCCTCTCAAATAACTCATTTCCACTGCTCTCACTCTTAACTTTTGTCCCTCCAACAAGGTCCAAGCTTCACTTCCATACAGTACTGTCATGTAGTAGCTTTTTCACTTCGATGCTCACTTCCCTGTTTCTTATCACTGCTTTCAAGCAACCAGCAACTTTTCTTCCTTGTTGTACTCATTCAAGCACTTCATCCTCCAAACTTCCATCCTTACTCATTACACTACCCAAGTACATCAATGCACTCACATTTTTCATTTCCCTTACTATCCAGGTTCACTGTACATTTAGTGATTATATTTCCGTCGAAGACCACAGCTTTTCCCTACATTCGCCTTTAGATTCCGTTTCTTATACACTCTCATAATCTCATTCACTTGGCCTTGCAGTTCCCATTCGTCTTCACTTAACAATACAGTATCATTTGCAAACAACAAAACAGGAAGTTCTCACACGGTCCCCTCTCTCATTAGGGTCGCTCCAACATCCACTGCCCTACCTTGTATCTCTTTCATAACCCCATCCATATACAACTGAACAACCATGGAGACACGACACATCCCTAGTTCAATACACCATTCAGATAGAAAAACTCAGTTCACCAGCCACACGCACTGTAGCCCTAGTGCATACATACTCATCAAGGCATTCAATAGTTTCCCGTTTACTCCAAATGTTTTTATCATTTTCCACTGCGAAATTTGTGTCGGCATTTTGGACCTACAATTAGCCCCAAACAAACAAGTGGTAAATTATTATGAGAACAAGACGTCCAAAGAGAACTGGAACGAGATAACACTCAGCTTGACTGACAGCAATGAGGACGGCAGCGATGCGTGTTGCTTGTCTCCCTGGTGTGGATATATTCCTTATTCCAGCTTGACTGACGGCAGTGGGTAAGGCACGCTTCTCGTCCCCAGGGTGTACCAACATTTCTCATTCCAGTCCTCAGAGGCGATGTCGTTAATCAGGCTGTTTCACTCTAGATCACATTTATTGGTGTGTGTCATTTTATCAGACATACAATTGTTGCGTTTCAGTGGAAAGGATGATTATAATGATGCTGATGATATGATAATATGATGATGATGATAACTGTGGCAGTGAAAAAAGAAACGCGCCCCCCTCCCCTCCACCAATCTGAGGAATGAGGGCAGAACCTACACTAAACAAGATAACCTTTTGTCATTATGTGGCTGTTTGACATTTGGGACAAACAGCAGTTAGGTCACTCTTGTTTATGTGTGTCTTGATTTCACAGAGCCATGAAATACTCAAATAGAAGAACTGCAGCCATGGATATAAACAAAAATGTTTATTCAGAAGATTCAACAGTTTTGGCACGACTTGGACCATCTTTATGTACAAGAAGATGGTTGAGATGTATCCTCTGAACAAACCACCATTTCATATGTCGATACAATTCTTCCTCTTCTTTTTTATCATTTCATTTATTCATTTTTGTGTAGTCCCCGTGTCCCTGTTTACAGGGGTATGGTGAATACACACGCACA
>JAGKTI010040163.1:0-10449 GCA_018397915.1 Birgus latro
AGAGAGAGAGAGAGAGAGAGAGAGAGAGAGAGAGAGAGAGAGAGAGAAGTTAGCGTGTCACGAGATGGAATTATGTAAGTAAAAAGTAAATGAATTGTTACTTATAATTAGTGATCAGTGAATGTAATGGGTGGATGTAATGAGTAACTTCTTCTTCGTAACTCAGGGTAAACCTTTATTAGTGAATGGATTATTGAAGGATAAACCTTTCTCTTGCAGTTAGAAAAATTCCTCGCAAGGTAAATTAAACAGAAAAATTAAACGGACAACTACGTCACTGGACTGCTAGATTAAAGCTGTTTTCTATCCTTTACCTTCCGTACGTCGCCTAGAAGTTGCTGAGGAGAGAAAGGTAGATGAGATAGGAATGACTGTAGAGGTATGAAAAAGGAACACATATATACTTCACTCTAAGGAATGTTCCACTAAACACGATGTAATAAATGTAATGTAGCTTTTTCATTCTGATCCACTTTTTTCTTTTCGTCTGTTTTTTTTTTTTTTTTTTTTCTAGAGAGGAAATAATCGTAGTCTTATAGATGTCTGTCACTTTATTCAACCTTCTCCTTTATTTTTTGTACCAGTGTATTAAATGTTATTGGAGGTCTGGTAATCAGTTCCAATTACATTTTGTTTTCCCTTCACATGGTAGTATCGCTTTATTTTATACAGTTGGAAAGGACATATTTTCTTTGAGTCACCTTTATCTGTCGCAATTTGTCTTCAGTGTACTTTTTCTTAACTTATTTTTTCATAATCAATATTTTTCTATAATTTACCAGTTTGCATAATACAATCGTTTCTATATTCTGTACCTTTCAATAACTTATCATCACCATCATCATCATCATTTTTTTTCTCATTTCCATATATCTGGCTTTCATTATTTCGCACTTTTCCATAATGTAATACCTTTCTAGATTACACTGTCTTCCTCCGCACTCCAAATCACTCATCACTCTTGCTCAACACCGCTTGTGAAACATCACTCATATATCGCTGGTTGTCCATTGCAAAACGCTGCTTGACTTCAGTTTTTGATTGAGACCAGTTTTCAGAACATAACCTCATAGTATATCGTCACTAAATATATTAAGTAAGGTACAGAATTTTATGATACAGGATATATGATAAAAATTTTCAGAAATATCGGTCCACACCGTTCAGGTATTTTCTTTTTACCCTATATGAGCATTTAAGCACATGAGCTACGTATAACATTTACAATACACCGTTTGCACAGATTACAAAATAATACAATCACTAGTATAGGTACAACAGCGGGTAATTGTCATGGGGAAAGAGGTATTTGACTTTTTTTTTTTTTTCTTGGAACTGGAGACACGAATTTTAATAACAGTTTCATCATCGCTCCATTCCGCTATTGTTTATTCTTAGGAGAAGCTTGTATAATAATGAATATATTCAGTGTTTTTCCTATTTACATATTCACATTTTCGTCCTGATGTAATATAAATAGGTCTCACACCCAGCTAGCACGCACACACACACACACACACACACACACACACCGCAGTCCGTCGAGATGCCAGTCTGTTTGTCACTATGGAAATAACNAGAAGCTTGTATAATAATGAATATATTCAGTGTTTTTCCTATTTACATATTCACATTTTCGTCCTGATGTAATATAAATAGGTCTCACACCCAGCTAGCACGCACACACACACACACACACACACACACACACACCGCAGTCCGTCGAGATGCCAGTCTGTTTGTCACTATGGAAATAACTTTATCATGACTGTACTGTATATACATTTTAAAGGAACATTTCTTTAAATATATATATATTACACATAATCTATGTACAATGATTTCCCATTCTTTTCACACACTATAAAACGTATCATCATTACTTATCTTCCACATTGAGGTAATTCCATTTAAAAGCATACATTACGGGGACAGAAATTAATATTCCACAGTCAGCTTATTAAAAGGAAACTATTCTCCATCTCACTTATTTTAGTTTCCAGGTTGAACACAGTAAATATTTAAATCCTTTATATTGACGTATATTGTTAGAACCAGTAAATATACAGGTCTCGCGAAGTTAAAATAGTCACTAGTATTCATTCCCCCTGATTTTTAACTCTCACGTTTGTCTGGCAACCCTGAGAAAGAGAGAGAGGGAGGGGGGGGGAGGAAGAATGAGGTATAGAAACTGTGGAAGGGTACGAAGGAGGGAGAAAGAGTGAGGCAGAGAGGGAGGGTGAAAAAGAAGGTGCGGGGAGAGTTGATGAGATAAAAATGCGGTTAGGAAGAAAAATGTGGCAAGAATACAAAGCTGATATACTCGAAAGAGGCAAGGCGTGAGCTGGGGAGTGGGACGTCAGTGAACACGAAGACGTTATGAGAGGCAGGTTGTCAAGGGAGGGTAGGTTAGTTAAGGTGCAAGACATGGCAGAAAATAAGAACGATGAAGATTGTTCTGTTGTTGTTAAGGACGAAAATGATAGCTACAGTTGTTGTTAAGGACAAAAAATGTTATTTTTGTTGTTATGGACGAAAATTGTTGCTACTGTTTTTGTTAGATAATCTCGTTTTCATCCTCAGTGGTGGACCATAAAAACGACTCGATATGATATGTTGTATCCTTGCTGTTGTGTAACTTTATATGCTGAGATGTGTGGTGTTCTTTATAACATATTGTGTACAAGACACAGCCGTGCTGCTCAGTCTTGTCTGAAGATTATTTATTTGCTCAACATAAAGGAAGAGTATCTCTACTAATGTGTGTCTTGGATAATTCGATTTTTCTGCAATGAACTCGCCAAAAATTGAGAGGATAGTTTTAGCTTAGTGAATGTACCGAAACAGCGTTTACTAGTTTCTGTTTAAATGAAAGCTGGTGTTCGGAGATGTGAGATCATACTCTGCGAAGAGAGAAATATTGAGAGAAAAGAAACTGTCGTATGTTAGAAGCAAGGCAATGAAAAGGAGTGCAAAAAAATGGAGGGAGAGTCGTTGAAGGTTAAAAAAGCGAGGAAAGGGAAGGCATCAAGTGAGGGGGTAATGCTTCAATGATGAGGGGAGAGTTGGAGGGAAATGAAGATGTAATGAAATAATATGAGAGGAAGGAATGAGAGAAGAAGTAAGAGAGAAATAAAATGAAACAGATTAGAGAGAAAGAAAGGAAGGGGGATATGTAATGACAGACGAGGGGTGTGCAAGGGAAGGGGAAATCTGGGGTAAGAAATAACAGAATAAGTAAAAGACTGGATGAGGCGAAAGGGAGGGATGTAATAAGAGATGGAAGAAGGAAAAGAAAAACATTGAATGAAAAGAGGGAGGGTGCGATGTAATAGTACGAGAGAGAAGGGGAAGGGAAAAGGAAGAGAGAAGGTGCCACTACAAATGAAGGTAAACTACCGTATTAGGGGAACGGAGATGACAATGTTGTAACGACTAAGCCAGTAGAGGGCCAGAGATGAATACTAAGGAAATGGGATGCCAGATGTAGTGTTTGTGCAGGAGCCATGACGCAAACAATGATCCACACCACCATTACAACTGGAAGGGCCAGAACCGATACTGATATGGCGAAGAGGGCTAGGAGTACTTCAGTTTAGACATGAGTGACGGCCATGAGTGAGACAGAAGAGAGTCAGAGGTGTCATAATTTACAAAGATGGCCAGAGACAACGTTTCCGAGACAGCGAGAAGACCAGAGACGTTCTTATTTCTGCAGAGAGGATACGAGACTACGTTTTTCAGGCAGAGAGGGCCCCATGTACCACTATTTTGACAGGAGGGGCTCCATGACACACAGGAGAAGCCCCACTACCACAACACTGAAGCAAGGTTGTCGGCAGGAAAGGCCCCCACCGTCTGCCTGCTTCCTTCCGTGTTGCATGGCTGCTGGGCGTTGACCTGTGGAGAGAGAACAGATGGGATTATGGTTAGTTTATATTTTACGGAACTAGATCATCCTCAAAACGTAATTACTGAGTCGCGGTTGAATGAAATTCAGTTATCATTAGATAGGAGATAAGAATGAGACTTCTTGTTGCTGCAGTCTTTTTTTTTTTTTTTACGTTACGGAACTAGGTCACCCCCACAGCTAGAAAATCGTGGTTGGATGATGAATAATGTCTTAGTTATGAGGAAAGAATGGGTCTTCTTGGTTACCAGTCAAATCGGTTTTCCAGTCCGACTACACCTGGCAGTCAATTAAGCTAAAAGGGGCTCGGATAATTCGACATGTTAGGGAAAAGATGTTATTCTGGTTGTGGTAGGAAGGATGGTAGTGGTTCAGCATCCCGGTTCAACAAGCCATTTTTATATTCCTTTCTTCGACTCAGGGCACAGAACATAACAGTCCGTTCTCTGGACCTCAGTAATTCTCTTACGGGCCACACACCACTTGTCACCCTCTCGCTGCACAAGTTCATCGTCAGTGCTGAATTTAAACGGAGACTGTCTCTTCAAGGACTGTTGCGATGGTAGTAGTGGGGACGTTTTATGAATTGATGGATCTTGTTAGAAGTTATTTAAATCTGTAGGCCATTGTTGAGCCCTATATGTAACTCGAATGACTTGGAGAAAATTGTCGATAGCAAAAATAAGATACAAAAAACATGATTGTGTTAAAGAGTTAATGTTTGCCTGTAATAAACATCTGTAATCTCTTTATTATTCTTTGGCATTAATTCGCCTAATTATTTTGCTCATGACGCCACATATCTCACTGAGCCCATGTCATCATTGGACGTAGTTATTGTTATTCTTGTTACCTCCCGTGAAAGAGTTAATGAAAACGATATATAACCCCTCCATCTCGTGATTCCTTCCCCCCACCACCACCACCAAGACGAGTGAAATTGAGCATCGGTAGTAAATATAATAAAAAGACGTGAGCGTGTTAATGTTTACATCCAATAAACATCGGCGATCTTTTTATATCCCGGTCTGATTACTGTCCAGCCTTAATTCGCTTGTTTATGTTGCTCCTGACGTCAAACCATTCGCATAAACGTATTTCACGTCATTCTTAATCAACGGTTTCGTAACACGCAGGAACTAGCTCTTTTAGTCACAGACGAGACGATAATATTAGCATAATATTTATACTCTCGCTTTAAATGTATTATGTTGTATTAAAACTGGATCATTGGTCATTTACCTTAGTACGATGATGATGATAACCGATATTGACAGTGATGATGATGACAACTGTGACGATGATGCTGGTGTTGATGATGATGTTGATGTTGATGATATTTATGGACTGGTGTGTGTGTATTGGTTAGGGTAGTCACTGGCCCTAGAGTTTAATGGGCATTGTTTCTAATGGAGGGACTTTACTAATGGTGATAGTTTTAATGGCTCTACTTTCTAATGGACTTTGTTTCTAAATAAAGCCTTTAAGTGTAGGGAGGTACTCGAGAAAGACAACATCCCTCTACGTCTATTTATACAAGGTGTCCCACGAGACTTTATTTATTTATCTATTTTTTTAAGAATCTTCAGGATGTTATTTTAGGGCTAATTTTAGCTGGAAAATTCTATATCAACGTGGGTCCAATTCCCAGCCGCTAAGGAGCTACAGTTATTGGTAGTAGTATGGGTGAATTACGAGGGAAACCATTTTCTCCCATAAGGCTATCAATAAGGGTGCTTCGGCAACGGGTGAGAGTGAAGCCCATGGTATAAATAGTAATTTTAACTCAAAATTAGTCCTTGAATAACCTAAAGTTTATCAAGAGTCTCATGTGAAATCCAGTTAATTTGTTTATACGTGTATCAGACTCTGAGAATAGGAGACAGGCTAAAATAATCCGTTCCCTGAGGCCTAGCAGTGTTGAAGCGAAAGGGCACCGTAGGATTTTTATTACACACATTAAGTACATATAGGATAATCAGATGTATCAGACAGTAGCTATGTTTTTGTTGTTGTTGTGGACTCAGGCTCATATGAACGTGAACCCAGTGGACTGCAGGCTGAAGTTGTCCTGCACTTCATCCTCCTCCTTTTAGGGGATAGGAGGGGGGTTGATGGACGTCTGTATAACCAGATAGTGGAGCCGCCATGCTATATC
The DNA here is from genome assembly GCA_018397915.1 of Birgus latro. Taxonomy (NCBI): domain Eukaryota; kingdom Metazoa; phylum Arthropoda; class Malacostraca; order Decapoda; family Coenobitidae; genus Birgus; species Birgus latro. The sequence continues at coordinate 6,069 of JAGKTI010040163.1, forward strand.
GGTGCCACCACATGAAGGCGTCCCTCCCCAGCACAGTCGGTATGTACGGGCAGTGGATAGAGTGCTATTGTTGAGTATACCATCCAAGTGGGAGTTTACCAGACTGTATAACAAGCGAACTCCATGAAACTCTGTGTGGGGGTAGGGTGGGGGGGTGCCGAAGGGCCAAGAGGGAGTGAGAAGGTGGAGAGAGGGGCAGAAGACTGGGGCTAGAAGGAGAGAGGAGAAAGGAGCAAGCTGGGAGAGATAAATAGACGGGACAGGAAACAAAGCATGAGGGGTAGAGGAGAGGAAGAGTAAGTTGAAAAAAGGATGTGAAGATGGGAGAGGTTGACAGAAGGAGAGGGAAGATGAGGGAAAGAAAAAGGGGCTGTAAAGGGGAGAGAGGCAGACAGATGGAGAGCGAAGATAGGGATAGAAAAGAAAAAGAGAAATGAGAGATAAAGGCAAGATGGTCAGAAAGGAGAGAAAGAGAGAGAGGAAAGTTGGCAGCAGAAGATAGAGCAGACCTGATTGGCCAAGTGTACACAGTGTGACCTGATGGGCAAGTATAATATGGGGGATTCTGTGTAGTAATGGGTCGAATTCTTGTTCCTTTTTTGCTCTCGACACACCTGTTCCTGAGCTATTTATTTTTCCCACTACGTTTCAATACTGTTTCTACATTTGGAATATCTGAACAGCGTGTGAAAGGATATAGGCTAAATCCCTTAAATCCAGGGACGTGTTTTTCTTTTTCTTTTTGCGTTGTACAGGCGAATTTGTTCGGCTTTAGATAGACCTCTCCTAGTGGCTTTATCTAATCTCTCCGGCTTGAATTTTTTTTGCCAAGTTTGAAAATAGCAAAAAAAAAATAATAATAATAATAATAATAAATAATAATACATCATCAGACTGAATGGGTAATGACTTAATGTGCAAAACAAATCGCTAAGGAAGAAGCACTACGAAGTCTCCCACGTGAACGAGAGTATGAGTTAATAAGGGAGTATGTGAATCAAAAATCATATAATGGCGTCTCTCCGGTGAGGGCGGTGTTGCAATGATGTTAAAGGGGATGGAATGGCTTATTGTTATGACTATCTCTTTCTAGTTTAGTTTTTATGTGAGAGTAAGGCCATGATGATGATGATGATGATAATGATAATGGTGGTGGTGGTGGTGCTGGTGGTAGTGGTGCTGGTGGTGGTGGTGATGGCGATAGTGGTAATAGTGGATTCTGTCCTATTAAACGCTTCCACTTCAGTTAGGCTACCTTAATTTGGCAGCGGAAGAGGATAATAATGAAGGCTTCTGACTCTTATTATCCCTGCGACTTTCTTGTGATTGTAATTAACTTCATTATTTGCGTATTATGTAGAGGAGATATGGTAATGGTAATAATAATAACGACGACGGTGAAAATGATAGTGACGATGATGAAAGTGACGATGAAGATGAGACTAACGATGATGGTGGTAATAGTAACGATGGCAAAAATGACGGTAATAATGACAAAGAAATTGATGATGATGATGATGGTTCCGGACGAATGCCATGACCAGCTTCGTTCCGCCTAAAATTTAATCTCAATATTTGCCCAACGGCAGATAATTCGTTTGGTTCATGCTACGAGTCCGTTTGCATGGACTAGAGAGCTTGACCTTTCATCACAGAGAAAAAAAATGGAGCTACAGTGAAGGGGACGAGAGAGAGAGAGGGGGGGGGGTTAAGAAAGAAAAGAAGTTGGTATACAGGGAGAGATAAAGAAAGAAAAGACAAGAGAAAAGCAAGAAGAAGAAAATCGATGAGAAATGAGGAAGAAGAATGAAGAGGAGAGAAGTGAGAGAGAGAGAAAATGGAAAGGAAGAGGAAGAAAGCAGAAGAGAGGAAAAGATGAAGGAAAATAAAAGTAAAACATTAAAAACAGGGAGAGAGAAATGTGAGGCATGTAGGAATAGCTAAAAAGGTGAAGGAGAAAGAAGAGAGGGGGAGGAAAGGAAAGGAAGAAACAAGTACAATAAAAAAATGGAAAGGATGGAAAGACGAGCAGTAAAAAGTATGGTAAAAACACGAGGATAATATTAAGTAAGTGAGATGAGAAAAGGAGAGAAAAAGAGAAAAGTGTAAAAATTCATGAGTCATTAAGCGAACAGAGGTCTGAAGCTGCAGGATCCGACAACACAGAGGAAGGGATTTAGATAAGACCTGAGAATAAAGAAAAGGGCGTGGGGGCGAGGAACGGGGATACAGAAAGAATTAATAAATGGAGAAAGGGAGGGACCACATCAAGAAAATTGGATGATAGGTAAAGAGGGAAAGGGTGTGGAAAAAATGGCTTTCACCCTTCGAATCTAGATAAGAGCTGAGCACAAAGAAAAAGTGGCGGAGAGAGAAAGGGAGGATAAAGGAGGGAAGGAATAAAGAAGAAAGGGAGAGAAGAGAAGACAGGAAATAGGTATGGGATACAGGTATAGAAAGAAATTCTTTTAGAGAGGAGAGAGGGATACAGTTCTGGACAGATTTTTTTTAGTCACCTGAATGAAACAGCATCAAATATTTATACAAAAATATCCCCCTAGGTCAGAAAGTCCCTCGCCTCTAGAGAATCGTCTACTACCAGCCAAAAAACAAAAATGCAAAGTCCATCCTTGCGCTGAAGTAGTTAGGCATTCTGAGAAACTGTTCCAGTTCTTCGACTTCTCATACTTATTACAGAACTTTTATCCGCAACTGTACATTGATCCCGGCAAAGTGTTCAAACATTAGAGGAGATTAAGTAGCAGCTCTAGAGAACCGGGCAAGCGCTAGGGAAGAGGAATGAGAAAAAGATTAAAAGGGCGTGAAAGTAGGTGAGATGAATTGGAAGTAAAAGCAGGTGAAAAATTTGTGGCGGAAGAATTATGGTGCATGTGGAGTTAGGGTCTGTGTTCTGAGTGGTTTTGGAAAATTCGTAACACATGTTCTTTGGTGGCTTATTATGCACATAGCAACTTCACATTTTATTATATATTTTGTTGATGTACATAATGATGATAAATATAAGCGATCTATATGACAGAAGAAAGAGTGTTAAAATTTGTTACGTAAAAACAAATCGCTAAGGAAGAGGTGCTACGAAGCCCCGTTAAGTATGTACGGAAATGGAGGGATGAGGAGAAGTATATAGATTTGGATGGCAGAGCTGGAGATAGGGCAGCCTAATGACGTAGGGAAGGGTGATGTGGAGGGATCTCGACTATGGCTACTCGTTTCGGGATTAAGGCGTCTGGCTATAGATAGACAGGTAGATAAATATTCACTGTGCTTTGGATGTGAAGTGTGTGATAGCTGAAGGAATGAAGATAAATGTAAAAGGAGAAAAAGGACTCTAAAACCAAGCTTATCCTCAAGAATGTCGGTGAATATGAAATCCGGCCCTGACCCAGCTGAATATGTAGGGAAAAATAGAATGCAGTGAAAAACCGCCGCAGAGCGTGAATATATTCGGTAGGATTTGTTTTTTCGTTTTTCTTTGGCACTCTGAATAAAGTCTGAGAGAGAGAGAGAGAGAGAGAATTATATTTAGCCTTGAATCACGTGCACGAAACAATATTTTTGTTTTTACACCGGTGATAATTTGATTTACCGAGATTCACGTACAACACCCTCGTAATAATTTCATTTACCTCTCCATACCCCTCTCATAAAAACTCATTAACTTAGTATTTACTGAATCCGTGTGAAGGTCTATTTCCCCATTGTGAGCCCCTCCTCTAAGCTGAGAGGATTGGTCTATTGTTTGTGTTACCAATCCCCTCCACTCTCTCACTTGCTCTCTTTCACACTTGCTCTCTTTCTCACGCCGAATTCCACGCTCGCGCAATCGTTTTCAGCCTCACCATAACGCTGTCCACTTTCTCACTCACTCTCGTTCTTATACACATTTGCTGTCACTCTTTTCTCACCCTGAATTTCGTGCTTTCTCTCTCTTTCATTCTCGCTTTCCCTCCGTCAGTTTCACTCCTTCATATATACTGTATTCTCACTTTTTCTCACATTGCTCTCACTCGTCCTCGCTCTCCTTCACACTTGCTGTCACTTTTTCCACATTCAGTACGATACTCTTAATCATTTTCATACTTTCTTACAGCTTCTCACACCCACATCTGTGTTTTCTCTCTCTCTCTCTCTCTCTCTCTCTCTCTCGTTTCAGTTTCTCACTTGTAACAACGTGCACGGTGATGTTGGCAGGTGTGGCGAGGTGTGGCTCACAGGTGTAAGTGCCAGCGTGGGAAGGTCGCACTCTAGCCACCACCAGACTGCTGCTGTAATTGCCGTGGTTCACCTGTGGGGGAGAGAAAGAGTTGGTGTGTGAGAGAGAGAGAGAGAGAGAGAGAGAGAGAGAGAGAGAGAGAGAGAG
>JAGKTI010040165.1:0-10449 GCA_018397915.1 Birgus latro
TGAAATTATCAAAGTTCTCAATCACTAAATTATAACGTTAATTTTCCAGTCATTAATTAAATGATTAATCATTGATTTACCTCAGTTCAGGTTCATTATGTCAATTACCGGGGTTCATTATGAAAATTCTTAGTTACGCATGTCTTAATTTTCATTTATTTATCGTCAATTCTCTTTCAGTTATCAGCCATAGTTTACTTTCCAATTTAAAGCTAGGCAGTCGATAATCGTTAAATCAATGTCTTCAACCACTATGTCCAGGGCGGGATTTACCTACTTGTGGGCCAAATTCAGTGGGCTATAGATTTATAGAATTGTTTGCATATTTCAGTAATCAATATACATTATGGTTGTAAATATATAACTAAATACTCGGTGTACACTTTAAACACGGTTATACGCTGGCACACTGCGCGACAATTTAAATTTAGCGGGCCCCCAGATACCGGTGGGCACTAGGCCAATAGCCTACATACCTATTGGTAAATCCGGCCCTGACTATGTCAGCTGATTATTAGCTATAATTAATAAAAATCAGTTAATTAGCCAGTCAGCCAGTTAAACACTTACGTATCAGCATGTTAGTCAATTATGTCAGTTAAGTCTAATAGGTAACAATCATCCATAATTCATTTAATTCAGTCAGTTACTTTATCAACTGATCATTTATGATTCACAGCCGTAGTTAACTCAATTATATGCCAGTAATCAGTCAACTATTAGTTAACTGTCAGTTTTCAGCCAGTTAAGTATAAGTTCATTACTCAAAGTCAATCGTAGTTATAATTATTTCACCTAAACCTGGCTAAGATTTTCGTAGTTTTGCAGCTTACTTGACGTAGCTCAGTGACAAAGACAATACTACCACTATAGCATTTTCTGTGAATAGCACGATAATCTAGCTTTCTTCTTTTACATCTCAGCATTCAAGATGGAGAGGTACCAGTTTTAGGCTAAGTAATAAGTCAGTTCAAAGTATGCCACGTTAGTCATAATGATCAGTGTAATTTTTAGCTGTTCAAAATAGGTTCATTGTCAAAATCAGTTATTTACATCCTCTTTCCGAACTATCTATACCCACACGCCATAATCCCGTCACAGAGGTGGTAACAAATCTCCATGTTGCCCTGTTCTGTAATATCTGGGTGCCTTCCTTCCAACTAACATCCCCTCATTTCTCCACTCCATCCTTCCACCTCACCCTAGGTCGTCCCCTCCACCTCACTATACTCCATTTCACCGAGTCTGGCACCAACAGTGATGCCCTCAACACCTATAGCATTATTAAGGGTCCTCAGAACTGGATATACCTTTTTGTATTGCCTTTATATTATGTTTTCAAGGTAATAAATAGAGGTTCACTTAGTACAGGGGATTTACATAAACGCTACATGCGTTGACATCACTGATTGTGCTAAACTTGGTGAAATGGAGTATAGTCAGGTCACATTCTCCACCCTCTCCACACTACCAAACCATCTCAGCATTTCTCAGTTTTCAATAATTTCCACATCAGTGCACCGTAATCTCAATCTCAGTAAAAACACGATAGTTTCAGTTAATTCTAGAAAAATTTCGATTCCGTCTATGGTCAAAATTCTGAGTCTAATCAAATGAATCTAATCAAATAAATCTATGCAAAATTATATAAAACACTAAATTTATTCCACTTTAACTTGGCCTAAATTTGCCGTTTCTATCGTTAACACCGAACTGCAATAGATTAACACGAATATGACGCAAGTAAAGAACTGCTGAGGAAAAGTGTGTAGAGCTGTACTGCTGTATTCGCCAGTTAACTACTTTTAATAAGCTCCAAATGACAAATCTGGGCCAAGTAAATGTGGAAAGAGTATTGGATATCTCCGTTAAGACTTTAGTACATTGCTTATTTAATTCTTGCTGCCACCAGAATGTTTTATTCAGCTTAGGGGACTCGGCTGGCGAGGGGGGTAAAAAAAAAAAAATAGTCCTTTTGATACAAAGCAAACTTAAGGTGACAGTGACAGCTAAATTGTTTCTTGTAGCTCAGAGAACCATCTTCTACGCTGGGTGGTAACCATATAATCAAACAAACACTTCGTCGTCTAGTGGGTTAAGGAAGTGGTTCTCATGGCATGGGTCGGGAGAAGAACTTCGATGTGTCGCAGAAACAAGACCTAATGTCTTGAATGATTTTTTTTTTTTTTTACTGGAATTACAGTTTTTAATACTTTTAACATAACTACGATAGGCTGCATACAGGTTACTCACTGTAGGTCCTTAGTTTTAAAAAATGCACTTCTCCTATGGGTCGCAAAATCTCTACATTCCCAACAACGTTACACCAGAATGTTTCGAGAACCACTGGGTTAAGGCAATGCGACCAGATGTGGCCCGTAAGGGTTTGCATCCGAGGGTGGGTGGGATTTGCTGCTCACAGCCATTCAGGGATTAGGGACTGGTCATTAGCTTTGTCGATTTGTCTAGTGTCGGGTTCTAACGCACCTGAATAGGCAACAGAGGACTGCATAGTAAGCATCTATTGCTTACGTCATACGATATAACTCGTGAAGATGTGGAAGTGAAGGGAGTTTGAAATCACTAAGTATTTCATAGAACTTGTATAACTAGAATGTCTTACTAGTTGAACTAATTGACAGAGGGTATTAGGTGTACTAGGCAAGGTAATGGGGTGGAGTTAATTTTCAATACCTGGGGAGTTTGAAGCTGAACAAAACTGTCTGGTGGCAACCTTAATCACTGCAGCTTAAGACCTTAATGGAGACTGTTCAACTTCAGGACGAGAGGAAGCCAAATGTAATTTGATGGTAGCTTGGGTAACTGATAGAATATGATCACTGGCGTACTGCTGACTATTACACGTACCAGAGTTCTTAGTGGTACACAAGTCATCATATTTCAAATCACAATACGCTGTGTTTCCAAGATTAATAAAACAGTCTGGCTGTTCCATAAACAAGTTACTTTTTAATGTCCTCAGAAAGAGATCAGCTGAATTTATATTGTTCAGCGGGGGCAAGATTAAAATACTGTACTGGTGAGTTTAAAATGGGTACTCTATCTTGGACGCTTAGGTGATATTTACTAATTTATTCAGTTGGTAGTGGCCTCCCATGATCTGTTTAATAGTCCTCAGAAGATACTAATATGTACTCGCTACCACCTGATCATTTGGCTTGAGAATGGCCTCTCGTCATCTAAGGAATAATACAAATGCATACCTTATTCCAGAGCAGAGTAGAGCTGAACTAGGACAAGGCAGGGCAGGACACGGCAGGGCTTGAGAGCGAAATGCAGGACAAGGCAGAACCAAGGCAAGACATCGATTGGAACCTGAAAAACAAGGTAATGTTACAAATGGATATGCTTATATTACTCTAATTCTCTAAGCCTGACAAATCGCGTGTATAGTTTGAATAAAATTCTTTAAGTACATTTACACCAAAGGTTAAAAGCAATATAGAGCCTGAATGTTTCATGATATTCACAAGTTATTTCAATTATTTTCACGAAATAAAACTGCCAAGTTCAATTACTTTAAAGTTACTTTGGAGTCTAAGGTGTTTTCTGGATTTTCCACTCCATCCTTTCCCCGTCCTCACTTCCTCTCAGTCATCCCCCTCCCTGCAGTACCCGAGACCACCAGTGTGCATCCTCCGCTGGTCGCCGTCCCCCGAGCGTCCTCCTCTGGTCCACGTCCTTTAGTTGCATTCTCTTCCTTGGGTTTCTTGATATTCCCAGCGCTCTCGTCCCTCCGGCACCATCAGCGCTCTCGTCCCTCCGGCTCCGTCAGCGCCCTCGTCCCTCCGGCACCGTCAGCGCCCTCGTCCCTCCGGCACCGTCAGCGCCCTCGTCCCTCCGGCACCGTCAGCGCCCTCGTCCCTCCGGCACCGTCAGCGCTCTCGTCCCTCCGGCACCGTCAGCGCCCTCGTCCCTCCGGCACCGTCAGCGCTCTCGTCCCTCCGGCACCGTCAGCGCTCTCGTCCCTCCGGCACCGTCAGCGCTCTCGTCCCTCCGGCACCGTCAGCGCTCTCGTCCCTCCGGCACCGTCAGCGCTCTCGTCCCTCCGGCACCGTCAGCGCCCTCCTCCCTCCGGCACCGTCAGCGCTCTCGTCCCTCATCAGCCTCCACACGTCTTCTGTGGCCAGTCAACCTGCCGATTAAAATATACTTTCTGTAGCACTGGTTACACATATTGCACAACACATACACGCACTCTTTCACACATTGGTTTAGTCATTCACTCCACAGCATACTTATATACTTGTTGTCGCCCGCTTCTCCGTACATCTGCTCACTTCTGCTTCCAGGCACCTTCTCTGCTTCTGCTGGATCACATTGCTGCCTGACAACCAGAAAGACGATACCGGCGCCGGATTTCAACCAAGAAACAAGGCTTCCAACCAACCAACGTAGATAAGTATCTAAACAACTGTACCACACTGCCTAATGTCAACTGTACCACACTGCCTAATGTCACTGGTAAACTACCTTTCTGCCTAGCACTTTTACCTGTCTAAGCTACCTTCCTCACCCAACCCTGCCGTGCCCCAACCCTGCCGTGCCCCAACCCAATCTTCGCCCAACCCAACTCCTGCCTCATCTCGCCCTACATCACTATATACCAAGACTTGACAACCCGGATACAATGTTGGGGAGCAAATAAACATTAGTACAAGTATAATTCAAAATTTTGAGAATCTGATAATTATAACTTAACAGAAAATTTATTTAATTTATTGATATTAAAGTAATTTGGCAGCTACAATTAATGTAAAAAGAATTAAAGATTTGATTTAGCAAATCAAAATTAAACAAGACAATTTGATAATTATATCTTAAAAGTTAACAGTAAATTTAACGTTATTTAATTTATTGATATTAAAGTAATTTTGCAGCTACAATTAATGTACAAAGGATTAAGGCTTTAATTTAGCAAATCATCAAAATTAAACGATAAAAGACAAGCAAGATGTTAGTACTAGAAAATATTTCACCAAGCAAAACCTTATACTTATACCTAGAGTTCTCGTGGTTCCCTCCGGAGTTGTCTGCCCACAACGCAGAGTTTCAGGAAGAGTTTATAACCTGGAAAATAATGGTAAATTAACGACACATTGCACAGTGTCAATATAATTGCCTCTCACTAAAGGAACACTTACGAGACTATACTCTTATATGTATATATCTATAGCCAGACGCCTTACTCCCGGAAGGGGTGGGCTTAATTTAATCTCCATGTTCTCTTCTCTGCCACCAGGCTGCCCTCTCTCCAACTCGCACCCCCTCATATACCTCTCCATGCCATCACTCCATCTCAGACTATATCCGCCTCCTACTTCTCCACACTCAGTCCGTCACTTTCTCCACTCTTCGCATGACTAAACCATCTCGTAGTAACGCTTTATAACACACACCTGGCTGAGTCTTCTCTCGTATTCTAGTTAACGTCAGACTCCTCTATTCAGCTAGGAGAGAGTATGGTACCATGAATCATTTCACTGTTGCGTATCCCGGCTTATTTCAGTTGACGCTAAACGATCTTTCAAGCCATGTTAATACTAGTACTATTAACCCTTTCGTGGTCGGGACAAATTTCAGTTAACGCTAGAGTATATGTAGCTCCGAGTCTACCAGAAGTATGTGGTCCTAAAGGGTTTACATCAGAGGGATGGCTGGGTTTATTGCTTTCATATTACCACTCTGGAGAGACTGAACACTGATGAATGGGAAATAAGGGTTATGGATCGATTTGCATCATCACGAGAATATATGACGTGTTTATAGTCAAAAAGCATAATCCCAAAGTGTTAGCCACAAACGATCCTCCATGTCACCCAGCCCTCCACCGTCAAGGCCAGCTCACACCACCCTCACTCTTACCTTTCCATCCCATCCCTCCATCTCATTCTCTCTATCCCGCTTCCCGCACCCCTCTCCACTTCATTCTTCCTAGTCATTCTCATTCTCTCTACATGGCCAAATTAACTAGATATCTTTTTTCCAACATCCAGGACAAGACCACAACTCTCCTCCACTACATTTATATCCTTAAATGACCTAATTAACCATTCATCAGCAAAACTATCATGGATGTTGAGCTGTACCTTTTTAAACAATACAAGAGCTTTGACATCGTGCAATCTGTCCCGTTTCAATTACCGTATATACCGTAATTAATCACTGAACTACGCCAACATTCTGTTTTAGCCCAGATTAATTTATCACACAAGAGAATCCTGGCACCATTAACCTTCTTATGACCGTGACGACTTTCCTATTCTCTTCCAGCTAAAGCCAGATTTTATACAGCTAAGTCATGGGAGCAGAGCAGCATTTAACACGGACGAATTCGTAATAGACGATTTTTCATACTGATTTTTTAATACAGAATTACTAGAGTTATTTATGTGCCGTCAAGTACCTTAATTCTGAAAGGAGTGGTCACAGCGAACCACCATGTCACTTTCCAACAGGCTATTCAATCCACACCACCCGCTCATATACCTCCTCCTCGCTCCCTCCATCTATTCCTCCGTGTTCTCCATTCTCTCTCTCCAACTCCGTCCTTTCTCTTTCCTTCACTCCCTCCACCTCACCCACTCTCCTAGTTAGTTTCATTCTGCATTCTGTCCACATGCCCAGCTATTATCAAGGTACTTTTAACTTTCCCACACATTCACAACCCCACAACGCTCCTTTACTTTCTCTGAACATGCTTCTCTCAAGTAACTCGTTTCCCCTCTTCTCTTGACTCCAGTTATAACTAATACATTCGAAATTAACCATGTAAATAAAAAGGAAAAGATTTAGAAGAGCTCTCATGTTCAAAAATCCATATAAAAGGATTAAATATGGTTCAGTTCGTTCATGCCACCAAAATTCTGCAAAAATGGCTACGATAAGATGCCACATTGTAAGCTGCTCTTTTAGACTCCGCATCACCTTTTCCTAAAATTTTTTGTGCGTTACCTCAGGAATTTAATTTCGTAAGAGTTGGCATTACTAACCTACATATCGGAAGTGTAACGTGAGGAATAAATCGCTACGTACGAGTTAAGAAACCTCCAAAACCAGTTATTATATATACGGCTTTAAGACCAAATGTTGCGTTCACGGTTAAATTCCTCTAGGCTTTACGTGCAAAACTGACTACCTTTAGTTTACGTCAAAATTCTGCATTTCTCACTTTTCAAACTTTTTCTTTAAAACTGTATACTCTTAAAGGGAGAAATTTATAGGAAAGGGAGCGCTTCTATACTTTCACGAACAAATATATGCTTAACACATACCTTGGAGCAGCGATGGCGGTAAAGTGGTGATAGTGGTAGCTGTGGTTGTAGCGATGGTGGTAGACTGTCTGGTGGTGATAATGGTAGATGCGGTTTATGCGATGATGGTAGAGTGGTGGTTGTGGTGGTGGTTGTAGCGATGGTGGTCGTGGTCGTGGTGGTTGTAGCGATGGTGGTCGTGGTCGTGGTGGTTGTAGCGATGGTGGTAGTGGTGGTAATTGTAGAGAGTTGTAGCGATGGTGGTTGACTGTCTGGTGGTGGTAATAGTAATAGTGGTTGGAGCGATGGTGGTTGGAGCGATGGTGGTAGACTAGTGGTGGTGATGGTGGTGTGGTAATAGCAGTAGTTGCAGCGAAGGTGGTAGACTGTCTGGTGGTGGTAATGGTAGCTGTGGTTGTGGCGATGGTGGTTGACTGGTGATAGTGGTAGCTGCGGTCGTAGAGATGGTGAAAGACTTGTGATAGTGGTAGTTGTGGTTGTAGCGATGGTGGTAGACGCCTGTTACCCTCTGCCAAACACCAGCTCCACTCATCCCCACATTCTGGAAAAAAAACAAGTTAATCAGTACATTGCAATAAACATCTACATTTTTATTAGACATTGCAAAGGCGCTACGAAGCCTCTGACGGCACTTAAAATCACCTTAAGTCTTCACTCTAAATTATCTCACTGAATAAAATAGTCTGGAGGTCGCAAGAAGTAACCATCGAGGTGAAAGGTTTGAAGACAGAAATAACTCCAGCATAATCGGACTCGCGATACGTGTTTTTCAATTTATTCTTGCTACCTCTAGACTTTTTTTTTCCCAGGGTGTAATTTAAGAACTAGTTATTTTTCAATCCACGATTTTTTTTATTCGTATTACTCAACTTCATCAAACTTATAGGGCAGACCTGATGGAGGAAGGGTTAATGAAGAAGGCCTTATCTGGCGGCCACTTCAAGAAATAAGTTCGATAAAATAGTCAGGTGATAGAGCAAAAATACCTTACATGATTGAAGATATAGCCATAATTAACCATGTCACTACTACAGGTCCTTCAGAATTTGATAAAATAGTCTTACTGGCAATAATAAAACTAGCCTACATCGGAGTGAGGAGTCGTTCTGAAGGTTATATTTGGAATTAAAAGACCACTAGAAATACTCAAAACAGTTATTTTAATTTTTGCACATCAAATAATGCTAGTTAACATTGATAACTGATGAAAATGTTAGCCAGTATAATGTAGATAATATACAGTGCCGTGATGGACCCGCGAACCATATGTTTCGAAATTCATCATACCGACCGCATTTAAATCTCTAGCACACCTTCATAAAGACAATTTTAGCAATTTACCATGTACAATAATTGACTTTGTCGACTGAAAAGACCGATTTATCCATCAAAAAAGTCCAGCCGGCTTCCATGTTACAAAACCTGCCGGCTTTTCACTTATTTCCGTCCATTGTATAGTTAAAACGTACTTAACATTGCGAAAACGCTACGCCACGCCTTCCACAATCTTTCGAAGCTTGGAAAATATGTCACCTATCAAATACAGGTTTTAAAATTTATTACCTATTTCCAGGGAACGGGAAGTGCCAAGAACTCTGTACTTACCTCCTTACTCCAGGGCTGCAGGCTGCAAAATAGTAGAAACATGGATTTTTTACTTTCCTCATCACCTCGGTTATCCAGGGTTGCCAAGTCTCTAGATTTTCCCTTGAGTAAGTGCCACATTTCTTTGCTATCGGGACTTTTTCTTGCCCTTAAAGTGCTCTAATAAAGTCCTTAAAGCGTATTATAGGCGTCAGGTGCTTATTTTACTCGTATTTTTACCTTCTATAAGAGAATGTGGCATTAAATTGCCCTACGTAAATATTTCAGTTCCTAGGTGCTTTTTCTGCCTTCTATGAAGCCAAAGAGCCTTAAAAATGGGTTAAAAAGGGTGAAAATAGGTAAAAAATGGGTAAAAAAGGAGAAATAAGGTCAAAATATGGGAGATTTTGGCGGACGACCATGCCTGCAGATGTTAGTTCCAAATTCCTCCGCTAGATGGCGCTAGTGAGGCCTTAATGAGGCAAAAATATGCTTTAGTTCCACATTCCTCCGCTAGATGGCGCTAGTGAGGCCTTAGGGAGGTATAGTATGCTGGCCTCTGATTGGTCAAAGTTTCTCTGACGTCATCACCCTCTTTCTCTGTGTTCGTATTCTTCATATTGTTTCATCATTTCGTGATGTTCATTCTCCCTCAGTGGTGACGTCATATAAAACCTCCAACGTCTCCACCAATCAGAAGCTAGCAAGTTTTTTGTTTTGAGTTAGCCTCACAAGCGCCATCTTAGGAAGTCTGGTCCTGCCCTGCCTGTATCATTTTATATCGCAGTATTTCATTTTGTTTCGTCCTTTTATTATACTACAATTATTTGTTTCATTTGTTCAGTTATTGCTTTTTTTTTATATACTTTCATTGACTGTTGCATTTCGTTCGTTTTCTTTCTAATTAACGTCAAAGATAATTTCCTTTTTCTTTATTCTTGCTATTTCCAGACGATTTTATTTAGCTCTAAGAAGGCCAATCTTGTTGTGAAGAGATGAATGGAAAGGGTTTGTAATACATTGTCTTAACATGATAAAAATCGTCTGTTGGTAGCACGAATAAATGAATGATGGAAGGGTGAGAAAAGGACATACATTTGGAAACCATTTATTTATTTATTTATTTATATTTCAGTGGAGGAATCCTCGTGGTACACAATCATCTGCTGAGTCCCAGTCTTCCCCTGGAATGCGGTTGGCAGCAGTCGGGCAGCAGTCGGCATACAGGCTGAGTCCATCAGGCTGATCGGGTCCAGAATCAACCTCGAGTTCTTCCAGCTGCGTGCTGCATGTGCTGACCACTGGACCACCGCCCCCAGACACATCACCAGGACACATAGGCGGGACATAGCAGGATACACTGCAAGACACAACAGGATACACAGCACGACACAGCAGGATACATAGTAGGACACAGCCAGGACACATCAGGATACACAGCAGGACACAACAGGATACACAGCAGGGCACAACAGGATACACGGCAGGATACAACAGGATACACAGCAGGACACAACAGGATACACTGCAGAACACAACAGGATACACAGCAGGACACAACAGGATACAC
>JAGKTI010040166.1:0-10448 GCA_018397915.1 Birgus latro
GTTATTTCATAGCAATTATCATCTGTGACATTGTCAACCCTGCCCTGCCCAGTAGGCCACGAGTACAGACCCACTCAGTTACTTTGTCCTCTGAAAAGTGAGAATGTCGCAGTTGCGCCCATCCATTTCCGCCAGTTCTTCGGCCACTGAAAACGGCCCTTTGACCTCTACCCCTACAAAACCTCGCGTGAAAAGGGGTAAAGGACTAAGTGATTCAGCAGTGGAACGTGAATTAGCTGAATTGTCCATGATCATGATGGACAGTGATTTTGAGATGTCGGGTGAGGAGTCGGATGATGAGCTGGAGGAAATCGTGTCAACTCCTAGTACCAGTGTCGCCGCACAGCGAGCTGCGGCAACAGTTACAGCCATACGGAAGAGGACGAGAATGAGGACGACGATAACGTTGACGACGTGGTTAACTCACCCACCATTCAACCACAACCACCCATATCACAACCACGTCATCCACAACAGTCAGTGGGGGATAAAGGATATCGGAAAACGTTACGTGACAAATATCGTTACCTGCGGCACCTTGAAAAGATAGAAGAAGCCGCAGATCAGTGAATAATGAATAACCTTGTACTGTCTACACTAAATTAGCAAGCTGGGCAGGCACGACCAGTGGCGTGGCGTGTGCCCTATATCTATAGAATATACGCCTACTTCCGGCCTAGAGACAAGAGGAATTAGCGTTGTATAGTGGACACTGTTTCAAAATGATGTGGACCAGGCCCGACTGGGAACACNTAGATTAGCGAGCTGGGCGGGCACGACCCAGTGGCGTGATGGGTGCCCTATATCTATAGAATATACGCCTACTTCCGGCCTAGAGACACGAGGAGTTAGCGTTGTATAATGGACACTGTTTCAAAATGTTGTGGACCAGGCCCGACTGGGAACACCGAGAAGAGGTGAACGAAGGATATGTAGAGTATACGCCCACTTCCGGCCTCTGTACTTTGCCTGAGGGAGAGACAGAGGGCTGGGAACCAGAACACGCTGAGAGGGCAGAGAGTTGAGACGGACCTGAGAGGAGCTTAGCTAGAAACCCGCCTAAAGCGCCCTACCACGACGAAGACTGGTGATGTCTTGGTACTCTACGGTATCAGTGAGTAGATATCTTTGTTAGAGAACTTAGAGGAAAGTGGAACTGAGAAGAGATAAAGGGAAAAGAAAGGAAAGTGAAATACACTGTGAAGAATATTAAGAGTATACTGTAGACTCGTGGTAGGGTGTAACAGGACGGGCCAGATAGTTTGTCTGATTGTTAAATTAACTTGATTGCTCAATGGTGAAAGGAACAACGATTGTACAAAGTTAAGTATTTTTATGGAGAAGTATTGAGTTGGGGTATACGACTGTGTTGAAGAGTGATATTAACTTTGCAGAAATGTATTGAAATAAATTGAGGTGAAGTGATACTAGAATAAAGTGTTATAGAGATTGATGTACTAGTAATAACAATGTTAGGGTGAGATTATAGAGTGTTAGAGTATCGTTCTTGGTATTATCCTATGTGTAATAGAATATTACCCTTAGTATTGCCTGGTATGTAACCATATTACTCTTGGTTTTATTTTGGTACGAGAGAGTATTGTCTTCAGTGACGAATGATAATATTCGTGAATTGTGACTTGTTAAATGGAACTTAGTGGTACTGTTGATTATCATTGTGAGGTGGCATGATTTAATAGCTTTATTGTGGAGTAAGAACATAGAGTATTTATATAACTTGGAGTTCATAGAGTGGACCAGATTAGTGGATTGTTTTGACGGTGTATGAAGTGTACATAAATTGTAGATAAAGGAAAAGGAGAAACTTAGTTTGAGTAACCCTAGAATCCCTTCCTCTTAATAAGGAAAGAAACGCTCCCACGTAACGCCGGCCTTAAATGAACGAGTGATTGTTGTAGTGTTGTGTCGGGTTCCCCACTTGCGCCTGTTCAGCGCTACCAAACCAAACTTAATTAGGGTAAAGAGTAGAGTAAGCAAGTGGGGCACGACACCAGTGCTCCACGCTCCAAAGTTCCTCCCAGCTCCAAGGGAAAGGAGCCGTTACTGCAGAAAGGGAAGGAATTTGGGAAGGGAGTCAAGAGGAGTCGGGTTAGCACAATGGCCCCGCGTGACCCAGCCTGCCATGAGTCAAGAGGTGAATCACCCCGTTCTCCCAGCCCAACCTCCCTCATATCGTCGACATCTTCGGCTGAAATTTCTCCTGTGTCGTCGTCGTCGGAGTCGACACCATCACCTACAGTGAAGGTAGTCCGCAGGACACGATGTAAATCCCAAACTTGCAAAAGTACAGTAGCATTTAGAGTTAGGGGTGCTAGTGCTACTCGGCAACCTAGGGCTACTCGGGCTGACCTTGAAACAGGCCAGTCTGCCTCACACCAACCACTACCCTCTCGCACCCGGACCCAGCATTCTACACCACGAGAGGGAACCCTGGACGTCCCCGTGTGGATGGATGGGGCTGATTTCGTCCCTGACAAACTGCATCTTGACGAGAGTTCCTCAGGGATACAGCCTGCCTTCACTCTAGGCGATGATGCTGAGTGTGTTGACTACCTGTTGGCCTTCCTGGATGACGAAGTCATGCAGCACATTCGTGATGAGACCAACAGGTACGAGTCACAACGTGCTGCAAGTGTTACTGGTGCAGAAAAAATGAAAGATTAGAGCGTGCTTGGGGTCCACGAACATTTTGTGTTTTTCGCCATCATGCTTCTCATGCCCCGTTCAAAGAAGCATGAGTTGGAGGACTACTGGTCCACGGACCCCCTACTGCCATCACCCACCTTCAACAAGTACATGGCCAGAGATCGTTTCGGGAACATCATGGGGAACCTGCACTTCGTCGACAATGATGTACCTTCCCAGACTGACCCACTCTGGAAGATCCGGGATTTTCTGACCAGAATGAAGGATATATTTATGTCATTCTTCCACCCATTTCAGAAGGTTGTCATAGATGAATCCTTGCTTCTGTTCAGAGGACGTCTGAAGTTCATTCAGTACATTCCAAGCAAACGTCATCGCTTTGGAATCAAGTTCTTTGTACTGTGCGACTGTAAGACGGGGTACATCCTTGACTTCGTCATCTGTTCAGCCAGCACTGTCCATCTCGATAAAACACACCCCCTTGGCTTCTCAGGCTGTGTAGTGAAAGTGCTGCTTGAAAAGTATTTTAGTGGGAATCATGTGCTGTATACGGACAACTACTACACAGCACCGAAACTTGCAAAATACCTTTCAGAGCACAGCATCGGCTCCTGCGGCACTGTGAGAAACAATCGTGTCAACTTCCCCAAATTCCCCGAGGCAGGAAGTTCACAGCGAGGAGACATGCACCTACGCAAGTCTGAGAAGATGCTGGCAATACGGTGGCATGACAAGAGGATCGTGCACATCCTCACCACCGTACATAAGGGGGGAATGATCAACACTGGGAAGGTCGACCGTAGGACAGGCGAACCTGTGAAAAAACCTGATGCTCTCATTGACTACAATATCAACATGCGGCTGGTGGACAAGTCTGACATGATGATTGGAGAGATCGACTGCCTCAGGAAGAATTCTAGGTGGTACAGGAAAGTGTTTCTGCATCTCCTAGACATGACGATGCTGAACGGCTTCATCCTGTACAAGATGAAGGTAAAACCACCCAAGTCCTTCTCCCTGAGGTTGTTCACCAGGAATTGTGTCCATCAGCTGCTTGAGAGATATGGTAGGGTGACATCACCAACTCCAAGGCGCCATTCTGTGAGACTTCCTGACAGACTGGAGCAGAGGGCGTACCTGGAGCGGCACAAACTTGTTCAAATGCCTGCCACAGAGAAGAGGAAGGCTGCGATCCGCAGGTGTCATATGTGTGCGCATAACACCAGACGCCCACCTGCGGTCAAACGCACCTCTTTGCAGTGCGCTGAGTGCCAGTTTCCCCTCTGCATACCCTGCTTCTTTGAGTACCACTGCCGGAAAAATTTCTAAAACACTGTGAAGGGGATTGTAAATAATGTGTGTAAATAGCAAGTGAAAGCAATGGAGGTAAATATGACTGAAGAGTGGAATATAGTTTTATAAGTTACTGGAAGTGACAGTCCGTAACATTGTGTAAATTATTTGTAATATAAGAATATGAGTACAAATAGAGTAATGAAAGTGAAAGCTTCGCTTTCTGCGTTGTTTTTTCTGAACGAGAAAGTGAATGCCTGGAGTGAAAATATACTACAGTTACTGAAGTAAACTTATCAATAAATACTGTGGATATATATAAGTGTAATAAAGTACTAGATGTAATAAAGTGTGAGTGTGTATATGAATAAAAAATGACAGAACACGAGCAGCGAACAAGTGAGTGGGAGGCTTGTACTTACAGAACGAGAAAGTGAATGCCTGGAGTGAAAATAAATTACAATTACTGAAGGAAACTTATCGATAAGTACTGTAGATATATACAAGTGTTATAAAGTACTAGAAACAATAAAGTGTGAGTGTGTATATGAATAACAAATGACAATTTGAGCGGCGAACTAGCGCGAGCAAGCGAGTGGGAGGCTCGTATGCGCTCGTAGATCACATTGCTTTCACAGTGTTCCTTTTTTGGATTATGGATTCCAAAGTACTTGGAAATCATTTAGTAGTGTTTCTAGTGATAATATCAGGCAGTGGTATTCAGATTAGGGGATGTCAGAAAGTGTAAAGTGAAGACTTAGTTACCCTACTTCAGAAGTCTCCACAAGTCCTACGGTAGTCGACGAAGGCTCAACAAACATCCCAGGAGCAAGCTGAAGGTATGTGCCATATGCATATATAATTATTCTAGGACTAATAACTGATTTTTGGCAAATATTTTTAAAAAGTCAGTCGGAGCGCGAATATCCCTGCAGGAATGGTCGGGCGTGCTTCCGACAACAACGCGGTGTAGGGGTTATGGGGTCGTCGTCAGTGTCCTCGGTTGGGATCACCGTGACTGCCTCAGTTTCTTCTGGTGGCTGGTCACTGTCACCGACTACAGGAAAGCCAGCTTCCTCAGGGTTTGGCTCATGATACGCCTTCAACATTTTAATGTGGAATCTTTTTCGAAGATTCCCCATCTGGATTATGTAGTTGACGTCTGAAATGCGCTCTACTATATTGTATGGACCCTTCAACTGTGCCAATAACTTGTTCTGGGCAGTGGGGAGTAACACCAGGGATTTATCACCTGGACTGAACTTCCGAAGCTTTGCTTTCTTATCATAATAAGCTTTCTGAACTTCATGCACCTTGATCAGTTCTTCCTTAGCTAACTCGCAAGTCGACTGGAGGCGGTCAGCTAAATCAAGGACATAGGTGTAGGTGGTCTTAACTTCAGGGTCAGGTTCTTCATCGTCCCATAACTCCCGAAGGACTTGAAGTGGCCCATGGACCGACCTTCCATACACCAGTTCAAAAGGTGAGAACTTCAAAGAATGCTGTGGGGCTTCTCGATAAGCAAAAAGAAGAGAAGCAATGAACCCCGGCCATTCTTTTGGCTGTTCAGCGGCCATGCACTTCAACATCTTCTTGAGAGTCCCACTGAACCTCTCACACAACCCGTTACACATGGAGTGGTGGGGTGTAGTTTGCAAGCCTCGGACTGATAACAACCTAAATGCTTCATTCATCATTGCAGAGGTAAACTGCAAATCCCGCTCGCTTAAGACTTCCTTGGGGATACCTGTTCAGCAGAACACCTCAATCAGTGCCTCTGCAACAGTGATGGCCTCTATATTCTTAAGGGCCATGGCTTCAGGCCACCGTGTGCTGAAATCAGCGATAGTGAGGATGTACTTTTATGCATCACTAGCCCTAGGAGTGATTGGCCCAACAATCTCAACTGCTACTCTCTTGAACGGTTCAGAGATTACAGGCAATGGCTTCAATGGCACAGGACGGACACGCCCACAGTCAGTGGTATGCTGACACACATTGCAGGAACGCACAAGCCTAGTTATTTCCTGTCCCATTCCTGGCCAGAAAAAGTCAGCATGGACTGCTCAGCGATACTTCGTGGGAACGACAAACTGCAGTCGAACCTCACCCTGGGGTGTTTGTGACTCACGGCACAGCTGTCCTCACTTACGAAGGAACCTGGCTCGACCACCCTGCTAATACTTAATCACATTACCCTCCAGTTTCCTACGCACTGTGGCAAGTGTCGGGTCAGACTATTGTTCTTGGACAAGGTCTTGACTGCGTATCAGATCTTGCGCCATTGCAATGGTCAATGGGGTGACACGGTTCGGAGCATTGGCCATGGCTCATGTTACTGCAGCAGACGAAGTCTGTGTAGCAACGTCTACGGCGCAACTATTTTTGACGCCAGGTATGTTACCTATAATAAGGTCAAACAAAGGTTCTGGCATGACAACTGCAACTGTCGAACCAGTGTAAAAAGGAGATGCCACCTGGATGTATGCCTCAGGGAACAATCTCACTGATCCATCAATAAATCTAACTTGGGTGTGCCTACCTGTGTACTCCTCGGGCCGAACTAGACTCTGCTTGATGGAACAACCTGAGGAACCATTGTCCCTCAGAACATTTACAGAAACACCTCCCACAAACCCTGGCTGAACAAGAAAGGCACTGTTGCCAGTGGATGGGTCTAAGGAGGCAGTAGCCAGTCATTGATGAGACTGTGGAACATACGATGCGGCGAATGTAGGCCCTGAGAACTATATGCCTGTGGGGGCATGCTCACCATCTGAGGGGCTGGAGCACTGACCACCTGTGGAGGAGGGTTCACCATCTGAGGGGCACTAGTGAGCTGTGAGGAAGTACCTGTGCTGGTGGGGACAGCACCATCGTGCACTTGTCCGGGAATGAAGGCTTCGTTTGTCTCCTGCCTCCAAAACATTAAAGCCGGTTGTCCTGACTGAGGATTACGTGGCTTATCCTTGTTCTGCTGCTGTTTGGGATACTGCTGCTGGTTAGGGTACTGCTTGTACCTCTTCCAGTCAGGTTTCTGTGTATTCTGCCCCTGGTCCTTCTTCTGCAGTTTGTTTGGATCTTGGCCATTATTCTGAGAACGGCCTTGATGCTGGGGTTCAGTATGTGATTGCTTACCAGACTTAGCAGTATCTTTCCTATTCCATGGCTGTTGCCTACGAGTTTGGTACCCGTACGCAGTAAAGAAAACATCAGCCTTTTCCACCATTTGATTTGCATCTTTTACTTTGCAAATCTCGAGCTGAGCTATAAGCTAAGCAGGCCACGACTTTTCCAGCTGTGTGCGCAGAACAAGGTCGATTATTCCCTCTCACATGCTAGGAGTCTCGTCCTTTTCCATCCACTCGTCTAAATATGCCTCGAGACGGTCAAGGAACTGAAGAGCTGTCTCCCTTTCCTGGAGACGCGTCCTCATGAACTGATTTCTAGTGTCATCAACAGTGAGACCTCACGCTTTGATAAGTGCGGTCTTCATCATCTCATACGTGAGATTATCTCCGCGAATTCTGTAGAGAATGTCGAGGGCAGGGCCCTCAAACAGGCTAAGGAACTGAAGCCGCTTGGCTGCCTCATCCAGATCGTACAGCTGTGCCATGTCTTAAAAACGAGCTATGAATGGCTTGATTCACTCGCCTTCCTTGTACAAAGGAAGCTTGAGGCGTGGAGTTGCTAGAACAGGTGCTGGGGAACCACTCGTGGACCTTGGGTTGGCTGCACCCGATGTCCCTGAAGCCAAGGAGTCTCGCTTGAGCTTCAGCATTTCAAGCTCATGTTTACGTTCTTGCTCTCATTCCTCACGCTCACACTCTTTCTCGCGTTCCTCGCGCTCATGTTCCTTCTGACGTTCCTCGTATTCACGCTGTTCTTTTTCGTGTTCACTCATTTCTCGCTCGTGTTCCCATTGAATTTTCCGTTCTTCTTGGGCGGCATTCTCACGCGATAGCACGTACTTTTTGATTTCTTGGGGGTTAGTAAGCCCCATATCCTTGGCTTCCTGTAGGTATGTACTGGTTTTCATGATGCTCAGATTGAGAGTAACTAAAGACTGAGACTGATATGCTGGCTGCTGTGCAGCAGTCTACCTAGCTTCGGT
This sequence comes from Birgus latro, assembly GCA_018397915.1. Classification (NCBI taxonomy): domain Eukaryota; kingdom Metazoa; phylum Arthropoda; class Malacostraca; order Decapoda; family Coenobitidae; genus Birgus; species Birgus latro. The sequence goes on from JAGKTI010040166.1 coordinate 8,075, forward strand.
AATAATTTAAAGGCTAGGTGTTTTTATCCTGGAATGAGGTCGCCAGATGTCAGGGAGAAAATGAGATTATGATTTATATAATAAGTAAATGTGACACCAGCTGTCACGAGGGAATGGGAATATGTCTGTGGACAACAGAAATAACTATCGAGTCGATTATCACGTGAGAATCGACTCGTGAAATCAACTAGCGACTTCACTTTTATGCTGGCTTACTTCGCCAATTCTCTGGAGTCGAGAATTTATAAACTTTCTCAACAGTACACAGCAGAGCCTAAACGCTCAAGAAGGCTGTATTACTGTACTGTTGGCCTCTGCAAAAGTTAGTTCACCCCTTAACATTCAAAAATAGTAATAATAATAATAAACAGGATCTTGGCTGAGCCGAACTCCTAGCTGGCACAACGGATTTAAAAATTAATACCAAGAGCTGGCCTAAGTACCAGTCGTGATTAATGTAAGGAGTTGTGCTAACTTCGAGTAGCAAAAGTGTACTAAATATGTGGGGAAATCAAACACGACTGTTACATTTAATAAAGCTCATGAAAACGAACTGTAAATTTGTTAATTACATGAAAATAAATTTACTTTACATGAATCTATTCAGAATCAAAGAAAGCACTCAAACAAATTGCTAAATAAAGCACTAAGCTGAATATCTAAATAGCCTGGAAAGACAAAGGAAATACTGGTCAGTGGAGATGAGACCGTCACTGCTATAGTCTATCACCAGGTTGGTGGGAGATTCGGGAAGACGCCGATACTGCAGGATATTCCGAGATCACTAGAAGAAATCTATCTGTGTTGGGTATCGCACTCCACCCTCTGTGACTATCCATAGACGACTGAAGCTCGATGCTGGCCAATACAAGGAGCATTGTGTGAAAAGGGCGTGGCTAACTAATGGCCAGCGAGGCAAGTGTAAAGAAACGACAGTTCAGAAAGTATCGCTCAGAGGAATGCACTGTCTGTACATAAAGACAGTCACTCGCGAGAGAATGACGAAAGTTTTGACAACCTGACGCAAATATAAGTACAGAAGCAGATGGTTAAGAGAATGAGCGAAGTTCTATGGATTTCAGAATTGTTCAATCGTTCCCAGGATGCCGATCAGTGTCACGAATTACGATACGTAATTTCACGATCTTGGAAATTCGTGACAGAGATCTTGGATTAGTCTCATACCCAGATCACTAGTGGGCACCTGGGAGTGAAGCTAACTCCAAGTTGGCTGTGACAAGGGTTCTACTGGACTGGCAAGTGGCAGGATGTTGAAGAACGGTGTCGGGCCCGTAATGCGTGCTGTTCCACGAAGGAACCCAAGAGACGTCCTTGCACCCCTCTTCAGCTGTACCAAGTGGGTGCACCAATGGAAAGAGTCACGGTGGACATTGCTGTACGTCTGCCACTCACTGAAAGAATAAATCTATATGTGTGTGTGTGTGTGTCAACATGGACTACTTCACAAAGTGGTCAGAGGCCTATGTCATCCACTATCAAGAGGTTGTGACTGTTGCTCAGGTGTTGGTTGACCAATTTTTCTGTTGTTTTGGGATGCCACATGAGCTACATTCATACCAGGGTAGAAACTTCAAGTCTGCTGTGTTCCGTGAATGCTGCAAGTTACTGGGGTCGAGACCAGGATGAACCACTAAGGCCACAGTCAGATGGGATGGTGGAGAAATTCAACTGGATCATGGGACAAGAACTGGCCAAGTACTGTGTAGAGGGACAAATGGAATGGGACAAGAAATTACCTGCATTGCTGACGGCATATCGGTCTACATCTCACGAGTTTACCAACTACACCCCTGCAGAACTGATGCTAGGCCACAAGTTATGCTTACCCATTGACTTTTTAATGGGAAGACCACCTGGTGAACAGCTGCCTACAAACACCTCCAGCTATGCAAAGTATTTTCAGGAAAGGCTGGCTGAGTTACAACATTAGGTGTCAGAAGTTCTAAAGTTTTCATGCGAAGTGATGAAGTACAAGTACGATACCAAGGCAAGTGAGGTGAGCTTCAAGGATGATGACAGTTTGGTTATACAATCCTCAGCGGAAGGAGGGGCAGTAACCGAAGCTGCAGAGCCCATGGGACAGGCCTTACACTCTGTTGGCCCCTATCAGACGTAACATACCGGATTCATGGAGGCAGGAAGTCTCACCCAAAGGGGTTACACGTGAATCGTCTATGGAAGTACCATGGGCCAGGACACTACAGCTGGAACGTCTCCAAGGAATCGTGCTCTTCTGCAGCCGAGGATGTTGAAATGGACCAAGGAGCTGAAGTGCAAGAGGATGGCAAAAGTTTCCCAAGAGAGGAGCATCAGGAAGAGGCCCAAGACATTCCAGGATGAGTGGACTGTCTGG